>JABUQX010090400.1:0-32500 GCA_015478945.1 Trachelipus rathkii | reverse complement strand
AATATTAAAGAAATCAAAAGCTCCATTTATTGCTATTGAAGTGGACGAAACCACAGATATAACGAATACATCTCAGTCTTGCACAGTTTTAAGATATGTAATAGATAATGAAATTAAAGAAGCATTCATTGGATTTGATGAACTAAAAGACATAACAGCTACTAGCATAACAGAATCCATCTTTAAAGCTTTAGACAAATATTCTTGTTCAGAGAAACTTGTGGCACAGGCATACGATGGAGCATCGGTAATGGCTTCACATTTAAATGGGGTTCAGTCTAAAGTAAAGGAAAGGGCACCCTCTGCTTTATTTACCAATTGCTATGCTCATAAGCTGAATGTTGTTTTGTCGCAGTCAGCTAATTTAGTACCTGAATGCACGATGTTTTTCAAGACCACCGAAGCTCTAGCCTAATTTTTCAGCTACTCTACAAAGCGATCGCAAAAGCTGGATGAAATAGTTCGAAAACGCATGCCAAAGGCTGCACCAACAAGATGGAATTCTAACTCAAAATTAGTACATACCATTTTACATTTTCATGCAGACCTTTGTGAACTTTTTCAAAGCATGATGAACAATCCTTTAGTATGGGATTCTGATACCTTATTGAAGAGTACGGCATTTTATAACCATGGTTGAAAAACGATACTAACTTACTTTTCTTCGGCTTATAGACTCAGTTTTTATTACAGACTGATGCTCAATTAAAATATTGCAGAATAAATATAGAATACTCCTACACATTCTGCGTGAAAAGAATAAATGAAACTATGAACCTGAGTAAGAATTTTCGATAAAGATTTACAATAATATTGCGGAAGAAAGAAGTTTCAAGAATCTTGCGAAATAATAACATAACTTCAAAACTAAATCTCATGGACAGGTTACGCCTACAAGATGAAGAGGGAAATAATTTTCGGTCAAATATTAAGATAACTATAGTAGGAGAACGATGATGAAACGAGATTCTAGAATCAAGAATTGCGATTTATATCTTACTAATATGTAAAAAGAACTTTCCAAAATTTAGCAAAGCAAACTATTAATACTGCTTTAGAATTTCCTTTACCAAAGAATACGGACAATTTCTATTGATTTTTTAAGACTGAAAAGTGATCTGGCGGCGATATAACAATTTCAACGTGTTTTCAGAATAAAGAATGTAAGGACTTTACTTGCTTTCAGTTCAAAATGCTCTGGAGTCAACTTTTCCTGAAGAGTAACTAATGCAGTTTATTAACCAATTCCAGCATACTAATATTCTGTTGAGAGGACATTCTCTGCTTAATGCTAACATATATATATATATATATATATAAATTTTTTTTTATTAATTAATTATAATTAAAAGGCAGAAAATTTTAAACATATACAAACCATATTATATATATATATATTATATATAATATATATATTATAATATATATGATCATTATATATATGTGTGGTGGTGTGTGTGCTTTGTGGTGTTGTATCGTGTTGATATGTATATAAAGTTGCGCTTAAAATTCAATGATATCTGCCATTTTTATCATGCATTAACATGACAAGCCAAACATTTTGCTAAAAAATGAGATATCGTTACATATAGTATTATCTATAATGTTAAACTAGCTTTATATACAAAATAGAGGCAAGGAATGATAGATTTTATTTTGGCAAACTGCTTAAAGGAATATCTCAAAATATAAGCACCAGTCAGCCTTGGGAAATTATACTTCTTATACACCCTATGAATAATCTTCTACACTATTGAAGAATTAGAAAAAAAAATATAAATAAAAACAAAGTCCTTATAAATTAGTCACATTGAGTCTGAAACGTGTTAAGAATCAAATCTTCTATTCATGAGTACTTAAATATTAGATCACGAACAATTGCATTACTCGATTAAAAAAAAAAAAAAAATATATAAAAAACACAGGTCGGCCTCATTTTCGGTAATTCTCTTCTTGGTTCTCGATTTTATGCTTCCAGTTCTAGTCCAACTAATAAATGCAAAATCTTACTATTACTTTTTGACTCATTTTTCTTAACACTGTTCCTTCTTCGTTTGCTTTGATTGAAGTATCGTTTGAGCTTCTGTTATTATCAGAAGAAAAAGTGCAAAAGAAGACGCTTAGAAAATCTTTATCTCTAATAGAGAACAAAGGAATTAAATGAACCCTTTGGGCCAAAGCAGAGACTCCTTTTTACTCAAATTTTAATAACAATATTTTAGAACGACGAAACAAATAAGCAAGATCCTATGCCCAATGCGTATGCGTGACATTTTTGCCAAATAAGATGACTATGCTTGGAGATCTTTTTATCAAGAAATATGAACTTTAATTACGGCAGTTGTTTTCTTGATCAAATTGTTAAGCACAAAAATATATATATATTTTATATTATTATATATATATTATATATTATATAATATATTATATATATAGATATATATCGATATATATAGGGATATGTAATTTCGATATAGAATATATATATGTTAATATATCATATATATAATATATAATATATATATATAATAAATAAATATTTCTAAATTATTAAATATAAAAAATGTTATAAGCTATATGTATATATTATATATATCTAATATTATAATATATATATATAGATATATAACCTATTATATATATATATATACAATAATTATATATAATAATATATATATATAATATAAAAATATAAATATATATTATATATATATTATATATATATATTATATAATATATATATATATATATATATATATTATTATATATATATATTATATATATATATATAAAATATAGTATATATATAATTATATATATATAAATATATAGAAAATATATATATATAATAATATATAATATATTATATATATATATATAATATATAAATATATTTCAAAGATATTTGTGCAATAAACCGCAACAATTATTTGTATATTTCAAAAGGGTCCTAAGTGGTTTGAACCCTTACCCTAGTTAAAATGATGGGTTTCCTTTAGCCAATCGTGGTCTCGAGGTTAACACTCTGGAGTACCATCTCAAGGAGAAGGGATTCAAACCCACTTAGGGACCTTTGAAATATACTATAATATATAATTATATTATATATATAAATAAATATATTACTATATATTATATATATGATATATATATATATATAGATATAAAATATATAATATATAGTATAATATATATATAAATATATACTTATATATATAAATATATATAATTTTAAATATATATTATATAAATATATGATATATATAACTGTCAATCAGGTAGTAGGTTCATCTCATATATACACTACGAAATATATGTATGAGGGACCGGATGAATTAATGCCAGTCTGCGGAGGAATTATTTCAACACTCTACGTGAAAATAACTATACCTATACTGTAGATAGTAACTGTGGTAAGGACCTACACAGATGACTTATCTTATTAATAATAATGTACAATCTTACTGTTATATATTTAGAACGGATAGGTTATCTGTGAGTATATTATTGCATCACATAACTAAATATCATATAATGTAGCAGGAATGCAGATAGGAATGCATTAAATACTGATATATGAATGAGATATAAAATAATTACTCTACATATAGATCCAAAGCATCTCTACGCCACAATGCACTGCTACCCCCACTCCCAGCGTGCTAATTCACCCATACTATCGAAACTAATTACCAGCAGACTATACTACTTCCCAGAAATTTCACAGTGTGAAACTTCAGGCTAGCTACTGTATCCTATCTGCCTGTATTGTCCACGCCACCGATTCCTCTCAAATTGAACAAAAACAGCCCTTGACTCAATCTCTTGTCCAAAAAAGCCATTACTAATAACCCCTATATTATCCGGTAGTACTAACTCATACAAAAACCATGACTACATGAAATAAACTCGAGATGTAGTTATCTCAAGAACAAAATACTTGTAGGATAATAACATACTTCTTTTCAGTACATACTCACATAATGTCACATGCTTACTACACTCAAATGAATTATATCTACTACAACATATCTATTGTAAAGTAAGTACTGTCTTCATTTGTCTGTTGTTAATCGCACACCAACGAGGGATGTACATCCAAAAATTTTCGATGGTAACAAAAGATGTCCCAAAGAGCAAAGTCACCTTTTCAACACTAAAAATAACAACAGAAATGGGCTTTTATAGTATATATTATTCTTAGAAAAACACTAGCAGAAACGATGTTCCGAATAAAAGAGGTTAATATAAACGCAAAAATTTTGATTGAAAAGCAAACAAAGAGACACAGACGCTAACTTATAAAACTATAGAATCAAGCATAGCGCGGACATCCATACCGCACTCATTATGATCTCAAACAAACATCGATAAGCACATACCTACCATCGAAATACCAATTTAGCAGTAGAGTTGTAACCCAGGCAATCGCAGGCTATCGGACAGGCCTACCAAAATGGAGAGGCTTTATTAAGAGGATATGCAGAGATAAACTTCTAGCTCTTCCGAGTTTTTCCTATAATTACTTCTTTCGAAATTTCCATACTCAGCGTCCCAAGGGATTCTAATATTCGTTACAGATGAATGGAAAACAGCTCCAAAATGGGCTTATGATTGTGGATGAACCTCCTCTCTTTCTAATACTTCCTGCGCTTCCGAGAAGGGCGAATGGAAGACTGTCCAACGCAAACGCCGCACATGGATTTCGCTAGTTTGTTCACCAGCTGTTTGGTTCTATTTATGCCTGCTGTGAAGGGAGAGCCTCAGAGGATTGCGAGGTGTGCGTAGAGCTTGAAATAGAAGTCTTTCACAATCTGCCACACCAAAGTTCGAGCTCCCCACGGACGCAAATAATTCTTCACTCTTTGACAGGCTCGGGAAAAACCGCATTAGCTTCAAATACCCTTACCAAATAAAAATCTAAAACCGACTAGCACACGCTATACAGTCTCCACTATGATATCACTGAGAATATCATGTGGTCGAGTTTAGCATCGTTTCCTCTATAAAAAATTATAAGCAGTACTCACTTAATCTGTCGCTTAGTATCACCACATCTGCAACGTATCTCGCGAAAACACTAGAACCTCACAGCTACCTCTCCACGCTCTGTCAATTTCGTATTAACGGATAAGCGAATCTTTCCGTAACCAACACTTAGTACCAAATAGTATAAACACAAACTCTCCACAGTTCCGAATTCGCATTGCATAACGTATCTAGTATTGATCTATCTTCTCGGCAATAGGGATTATTCTTGGATTCTCCTAAACTGCCACTTAATATCACACGAGAGCATTGCGACTTCATGCAATTTCTACTCATACAGGATTGAACTAAGTGCGAACCCACATTTTGATATTTCAGATTAGAAGAGAGCCTAATATATATATATTATAAACTTTATATCAAACTTATACTCACTCATAATTCGGGGCCATAGGCTAAGGCTCTTTCACCAAAATACTCTAGATTATGATTCCTCTCTTAACTCTAGCATTAATCTGGGATGTCTTATATACTATCTTTTCAACTTTTCCCCTAACAAATCGTCTCTCGAGGTGTTTATTAATTTAACCTTGAGTATGAGTATCACCTCACTCAGACTTTATTGTTCACCCCTGCCACAGACATGCAGAAACCTACGCACGGACAAATGCTTCCCTACTCAATCTGTATTCCACCTCTCATACATTACCACATAAGTACACTATATGAGGAGACAATGTTACTTCAATATAGTAACCACCACCATTAAATATTTTAATATAATACTCATCATGACTACTTTCCCTTCATGGAATGTATAATACTATGGATCATTAATTTACCTCTAAAATTTACGAAGACTTGCTATCAACTTAATAAAATAATGTACACAATAGTGTTAACTTATGTTTATAGATGCAGGAACTTCGACATATAGTCACGTGGACTCTTTAACCATTCTGAAATATAAAAATCGCCGTTAACTTCGAGATATATATAGAATTAGAGGTACCATGAATAGGGGATAATAGCGTACAGGATATACTCATTCACAAATCACTTAATTTACCCCTATTCCCTTCACAGTCCTCTACTTTTCACAAACCTAAATATATCTCATTATGCTTATATAGTAGCATAGATAATAAGTAATCACTTACTCTCCAATCGACATAAATTACTACTAATGGTCAGTATATTCTAAGTCATTTAGCTTATATACGAGATGTGAAATTATTACTAAAAAGGTGACTAACTGATCTTTTAATTTAATAAAGGCTCTGTGGATTCGTTTGGCCAATAAACTACGTTATCACTTCAAATCACTCCGTCATAACCCGCCGGTGGAGTGACTACTATGTCACTTCAATTTCAAAAATCCAAGATCTTAGATTAGATTTTTCCTAATCTCCATTTTCACTCATGTCTCTTAACACAGGATATCCCTACCTATGGTAAAACGTCTTAGATTTATACATCAACATATATATTTATTTACTTGTATTCGATATATTTCCTTTTGACTTCCATTATCCTTATGGATCGTATTATACACTGAGGGTCCCGCTATTGATTTATTTTATTTCGGCACAAGTGATCAATATTTAGATACTCCCGAAAATAGAGCATTATGATGAGCTTGCTTGTTCCAAGCCCAATGCAAATACCCAACTCCAGCTGGCGTTATCGATCGAGTCGATAGTGGAAGATACCTTTTTTATATCCAGGCATATACAGCTATATCTACCCTTTACTTATAACCTTGTATATTACATATAATAAAAACGATTCACAACATGTTGATGACATGACCTATTTTGCTTCCTTCAAGAAAATATAGTTCATTTTAGAGACAGCGGAAGTTGCCATCCTAGCAGTCTTCCTCAGGCAGCTATAAGCGTGTCTGGCACTCACCCTTAGTGATCACTAAGAGGCGCATCAAGCCATACGAGAGAAGTAAAGTAAACTCTACAAGCAATACAAAAAAAGACTAGTAACCACCCCAATAAATCACTATGTATATTTTTTTTTAAAAAGCGCTCTGCAGTGATAGATTCTATAGAGCGAATAAATATCTAGTTACTTAAAATCTAGAACGCAATGGTATCAATACTCTCTATAGATAATTTCTCTATATCTCACAAGAGAAAGTACCTGATAATATCTCTTTAATCTGTTAATCTCAAGAGACACTGCACCTATCCAATTATTGCGCTGAGAAGTACTACAGGATAGTATCAATTATTCTGCGATTCTGAATCAAGTAAATAAATTGTCCGACGATAAAACACACAGGAAGTCTACTGGTCCTTTTATGGTCTCTTATATTCAAAACTTGCATATTAGCTAAACGCACGATGACGAGTCTCAGAAAACTACCGCGACTGCTTTCTTATTTAACTCAATATCAGCGTACTCACGCTGGTTCTGTGAGACGACATTCTCTGCTTATAAAGCGAATGAATAAAGGTCGAGTATAGTAGAAAGGAAAACAGTATAAGTTAGTCTTCCTCTCTCGCTCTTCTATTTTCAGAGTTAGATAATGCAACTCTACCCAGACTTATTGGAAAGCTATCCACAACCACTGAATTGTAATTGATGAACACACTTGACAATTTTGAGTGCCTAACAAGGACCGAGAGACCAGGATATTTTTAATATCTACAACAAGTACACGAGCAAAGAGGAGAATATGCTTATATTATCTCTCTACTCGCGTCTTTTATTCACCTCTTGCCAGAGTACTCATTCACTTGCACTTCGTCGCGCTTTCTCGAGTTCGACTAACGACGTGCTTTCTCTCTCTCTCATGCTCTTTCAGTCTCATCATCATCTAGTATTGCGTACGATCTTCATTGCTCCGCGGTCTTCTGGTCTCTCTTATACATCCCTCATGCGCTGATCTCTATCCTCTCTTCTTCTGGTACTCTTATCTCTCTCTCTTCTCTTACGTCATCTCTCTTCGCGATCGCTCTCTTCTTTCTATCTCTCTTCTTCTCGTCTCCTTATCTACTACTCTACTACTTCTGCTCTCTCTCCTCACCCTGGTTATACAAGATCTCGCAGCTCGCTCTTAGCGAGATATAATCACATATATAGGACCATATTGATCACTGAACCTTGACATACTTAGATAATTAATGAGAGCATAATGATAGGTTTACAGGAGCCGCTTATCTCCCTGTTCTGGAGTAGTCGCATTAAGCTTTTTTACAAACTTCTCACAGTTTGCGTTGCAAAATTAAATATCGTTTCTGACCGTCTGAACCCTTGTATAGAGAAATACTAAGGGTAACCTAATTCAGACAATACAGGAGATAGCTATATTCTCAATTAGTGGATGGATATTACTTTGGCGTTTCTTTGACCTTGAAAAGCTTACGACAACGTGGAGAATATGGGATCTCATCCTTAAATATCCTATTTCTCTCGGATTTTCGCAGCGACAACTCTTACCTCATTTTCATATTAATGCTTTTAGTCTAATAACAGATCATGCATGATTCAGTAGTAGGATTCCTCTGTAATCTGTACAGCATACTTTACTTAGGATAAGCGTTCTCGGTAAGCTAGTATATATAGTGTAAGTTATATTTTATAAGTGATTATACTATATAAGATACATTATTCGTGCTTATCGAGTGATTGACATGAGATGTACGTCCTTATTCAGCTAGTGATACATTGTCAATATTTTTCTTTCATTATACTAATCATAATATATAATAATATATTATTAAAAGTTTATTGCCTGCCTACCTTGAGAGACAAGTTACGTCACGTGCCTTGAATATACATTAGGATACCGGATTGACCTCATAGGATGTCGCCTTTCTATCGTAATATAACGCACATTCAACTAGCTATAATGAAAATATTCACAGTTAGGTACTATAGCTCCCATGGCTTCCTTATATATTCTTAACCACCAAAACCTCCTTTGACACAGCTTGACTTTTAGTTAATGAAGAAAGGGATCGGATACGGAATAATCATTGCACACCTTCTCTTACCTAAGCGACCAGTACATTATTTTCGTTTCACGCCCATATCCGTGTAAACTATCAACAGGTCAAATTTCTAGAGGGCATCATTACTAGAAATGACCACTTAACTAGCACCGCATATTTGAAACTAAAACCTAAAAATAAAACTATGTAATCGCACCACACCTTAATACCTGTTACGTTACACTTCTCGACACCTTAACAAAATTCTGGGGTTAGTACTGACGACAAATATCCCTATTTATTACAGTCATTATTCACTATTACGAGTTTAGTCACCGTAATCAAGATCGAAACGGGACTTGTATGAGCTACTGCTATGCAGTTATATATGGTTCTAGGCTCACGTAACTACCGACTACTTCTACTTAGTCTAGGATTTACGCACATACTACTTAAAATAGCGAACGTCCGATTAGATCATCCATGGAGCTTGATTCGATCGTTCCACCAAGTGAGCCTTGAATAGATTTGGAGATATCTAAGGATTGATTAGCTAACTTCTTATCTTTCAGAAAGAGAATACTAGTATATAGAATCATTGGTAGATTACGAAAGTTATCTTCGCTTTACAAACTATCCCTAACCGTCTGCTCTTAGGGTATAACCCCACCGTACTTCTTATTTGATTTTTTTTTTATTTTTTTTATTTCTTAGCACAGGTAAGGTACCTCAGTATATCCTTAAATTACTAGTGCCATTTGCATGATAACGGTTACATAACATCTAATTAAATTTTCTGTTCAAACCGATCCCTTCATTTCAAAAGGTGCTATAGACTTTCCTTTTGACGTAAGACGTACACACGCATGAGCTTAATATTTCCCCGTCTACAACCATTGCTTATTGGCTCTTAACATAATTCATCTCCAAATCTTATAGCCCAATTGCTTAGCTTATAGATGAATAGACCTGTTAAAGCATCAGTTCCTGTCTCATGACTCGCAGATTCACACGTAATGGAACTTTACTCCAAGTGTTACTGTAACGGCTTAAAACTAGGTGAGACAAGTAGTTTAGACGACTTCTGCTGTACTTTCTGGATCTCGACTATAACCTTATCCCCAGATACCCTATATATCCCCTTAGCTTCTAATTTTAATACATGACAGATATTAGTTAAATAGTGACTAAATGATTCGCCCTATTCATTCGATTATCTAATTCTTAACCAAGTTCATACATATATGTCGTTTAATTCGTGATCAGAATTTTCCGACTTATACCAGGCGCATAGTCGACAAGCGCTTAAAGTCGTCTTTTCTGTATTGCGTAATGATACATTCAAGACATTGGATGTGCAATCCTCACGCATACGTCGATACAACTCATTATTGCTATCTTCGAACTTATCTATGCAACTCCTTAGACACCCGAAGCTAAAGGTACTTAATGCTTAGGAAATCACTCGTACTTCTATGTAAGGAGAGGTAACATGCATATGAAAATCTCGCTTAGACAGAGAGCGCTCAATTAATTGGCACTCAGCCTCCGATTCTTCTCGCGAGTTTGTAATTACATAGGTTACTTCCGACAGATGCCTATTGAGCAGTGGACGCTACCTTCCATCACACTGCTTTACTAATCCTGTTTACCGGACGGGTAGCTTATATTATCGATTTGTTTAGGCTAAATAGAGTGCTGAGACGAGGTTGCATGGTAGGGAGAAGGAACCTACAATGAAACATTATATTTTTTTATTATACAGTTGTTTCGCAACCAACATTTCCCACTCGACGGGCAGAGGCCGCATTCAGGCAGGGTTTCGTGTAAGTGTATTCCTCCACAGACGAAATAAGCGAGCATTTACATGATGAGTGATACTTGAACGATCTGACCTCTACCGAATTGGCTATACTTACTGTAAATAATTCAATCTACAATAGTTCACTAAGGTCTACGGAGACACCTCTCTACCATTTGCAAAATTTGCTTACGATCTGCCACACCTACGCTATCTGTTCATATTAATATTCATTTGAATGTTACACAATATCATAGGACCCCTATTCTAGCTTATGATCGTTATTTCCATACACTTTACGCGTTCCATTAACACCTTTTCTAAAATAGATTATTCCCATAGACTTATATGTCTGAATCATTCCACTTATAGCATACAGTAAACTAATATTTTTCTTGTATCTCTAAGAATTAGTGAATATTTCTTAATTATAGCATATTGATTTTGTTATGTAATACTTAAGATCTCATTATTCAATACAAGAGATACTAAATTTTATTTAGTTAGATATATTATATTATATTATGACTGATACTGAATATTCATAATTCACTAATCAAATCTTTCCTTATTATGAAATATTGAACATTAATATATGGATTACAGGTAGGGAGGTATTTAGCAGGGCCCTCCCTAATAAGGTGCTGTTATTTATTCAGGCCCAGTTATGGCATTAGCTTTTACATGTGGAGCCGTGTAGTGAAGGATATGATCTACTGATAATCACATAACTCTAATAAAAAAATATATATAGATATTAAATAGATAATATATATTATATATATTATTAATATATATTATATTAATATATAGATATATATATATAATTTATTTTTTTTCTTTTTTATTTTATATTTTTGTATTTTTTCCTGATAAGGGGACCGTTCCACGGACTGAATGAAAAATTCACACATACGTGGATGATGTTATGAAAAGGTGCTTGAAATTCTAGAAGTTCCTCTTCCTGACTATGACAGTACCATAGATCCAGTCAAAATCACAAGTTTGCTTATTGCAGAAAGCCTCAAACTTCCAAAAGTGAAGAATTTATCCCCATTGATTGGACTATTAATGCTGAGTGGGTTGAAGACAAAGAACTCTTAAAAAAATGTAAAATGAAGAAAGTTTTAAAGAAAAAAAAATTACCATCCACTGTAAATGAAGGCTCGACTAAAAAGTTCAAACACGAAAGTAGTGGTGATGAAAAATTCTCTCCTAGTGTCACTCTGGATGAAAAGTTCTCTTCTGGTGTCATTGTGAATAAAAACGATTTTCCTGGTTTCACTCTGAATAAAAAGTTCTCTCCTGGTGTCCGTGTGAAGGAAAATGATTCTCCTGGCGTCACTCTGAATAAAAAGTTCTCTCCTGATGTCACTTTGGATACGCTTTCAGATAAATTGAAGGAAGAAAAATGCCCTTTTATTTTTTGCGAAAATGGGGTTGAATCTAATGAATAAATTTTTTATATATTTAAGTTTTTAAACTCACTTCACACATATTCTCATACAGAGCATCTCCATTGACGTAACCAGGGAACTTTTCTGGGGTAGTTGGGTGGCATAGCCATTAGCGTAACTAGGTAATTTTTCTGGGGGGAGCTATAGCCCATTATCTGAGAATTTTGGCAAACCTGTTACGAATTTTTATAGAGTAAATAATTTTGGGGTGTTGGCATTCTCCTTTGTCCCCCCTTCCCCAGTTAATATCATCCTCCCCTATTTACACCTGTGAGCATCTCAGTGGTTTGTCTGCAGTGCTTTCAATGAGCATTAGCAGAGTTTGGGGCTTGTGACGTAATTATTGACCCTGTGTATGTCTGTATTCGAGAGCATGAGAACTTCGACAAAATTCGTCACTTGTTTTAGTTATTTTTATCTAATAAAATTAACCAAAATCTTGTAGCTATTGTTCTTTAGCATTAGTTTGTTGTTGGTTATTATTATTATTCTTATTATATATTATTATTATTATTATTATTATTATATTATAATTTATGACCGCTTAACTGTCTGGTCAAGAAGGTCTCATTCAGGTCTGTATTGTTTGGACGAGAGAGGGCTGTCTTTATAGTCAGAGCCACCTGTCTAATATCCATATAGGCCTACTCCTTTAGTACCGACTATTTAAACAAGATGACAATCGGCAAGTAAAGGAGGGGCTGTATAGGCTAGCAGGGCAGGGGACGAAAATGCGCGGGGCTGATGAATTCACTTACTCATTCATTTCCGATATAGATTACACTGAGGTGCATTGGTCATACTATATGATCAGTATCTGTTCTTACCATGAGGTTGTAGATTCACAACTGTCCAAATGTCTTAAACTCTCAATCGAAACGCTGAGAGGACAATGTGATGTTATTGTCACCAAGGCTCTCCTAGAAAAGACAGTCGGCAAAGCACTTGAAATGTCTCTCCATCCTAAGTGGCACATTGGGATGAATCTGTAGGCAAGAATACGCGATAATATTTCTGTTGAATGATACCACGTATTCTTCTACTAATAAATTTGTCATTCGATAGTGGAATGAAATATTTTAGTACCAGATCCGAGAGGAGGGCAATGACTAGACGGCCATTTTTGTCACAGGCCAAATATGGTGGTTAGCTCCTAATGTTATTTTTCGCTGCTGATTTTGAACAATAAACTGATACTCGGTAGCTTCTGAGAGGCTATTCTAGTTAGATTGTTTATTTTTATATATTGTGATGAGGATCATTACTGATTTATTTTCTTATTTTTACATTAAAACTTTCAAATTTAAAAAAGTGTTAGCATTATTTAATGCTGCAAAATTTATAAGTAGTAAAATCGTTAGTAGGGGGATCATAACGAAATTTAAGAAGTTTATTTTTAACGTTATTAATTTTGTATTGAATTTCATTTTGAGTATTATTTTATGTTCAGTGAACAGGAGTAATGAACAAGACGTAATTGAACCAGGGTGTGGAGTCTGTTCAAAGATTTTCCCGACTCCGACCTTGCCGACCCCTCAAAGATGTAGCCGGCGTTGAGCTCCAACCTCTTGAAAATTAACCGAGTTGGGACTCCGACTGACCCTTTTGAGAGCCGACTCCGACTCTGACCCCCACCCTCAGTGCCACCCTCTTCAAAATTACCGGGTCCGGCTCCGACCGGCTCTGGGAAAATTGCCCGACTCTGACTCCGACTTCCACCCCAACTCCACTCTCTAAAATCAAAGCTGAATGAATGGAATCTACAAGGAATAGAAAATTGTTTCTGGATGGAAGTAACGAAAGGCTTAATTAGAAAATAGAGTCGGGGAATCCTGTTAGACGAATATTATGATGACTGATGAGATAGAATGTTGGTGGAGGTGAGCATTTTGAGAATGGTGTCTTGGGTTGAGCGGTGGTAGAATAGAAATAGGCGACTTGGGATTAGATAAATTAATTAGTAGTTATCTGGAAAGAGTTGGAAGAATGGTAACATACCATGGTATAGTTGGGAGATTACTGGGTGGAGAATCGATTAAGAAAGTCGAAGACAAGGATTAGTTATGGCATGCTGGGATATGAAAAGCTGTGATTGACAGTCATTTGTGAGGGTAGTACTTCCGATTCTGTACCCAGGACTGGAGGAGAGAGCAGTGAATAGTGACCCTTAATAATAAAAGGTTAAGGGTGATAGGGGAACTGTAGAAACTTATAGTGGAAAAACAGCTGTTGGTTATTCGAACACTTTAGCAAATTTAATGAAATATTCTAGAGTAGAATATGATTCTTAGATTTGCCGAAGTATGGCTGATTTTAAGCCAAATTCATAGACATTGCTTAGATATAAGCTGCAAATTCGCTTGGTATAATAAGCTTTAAGAAAGACCAAAACTGCTTGTTATAGTGGGAACGATGTCTGCTAAGCAAGATTTTAAATATATTTCAGTCAGTAATGTTTTAAGATAAACCGATAGGGATGGTGGCGGAGAAACCTGTTTGGGTGAATAAGAGATTTAATGAGAGAAATGAATGAAAAGCGTAGATATGTTAAATTATTCAAAGGGTAGTATCAGGGAGGAGAATTTAGAAAAATTATAGAAAGATAAAATGAAACTTAACCAGTTAACGTAAGGAAAGAGGCAGAAGGGAAGACGGCAGATACGTTAATTTACGATAAGACTCGATGAGTAGTAAGGGATCCCAAAGAGGGTTTTTCTACCATTTATAAAGTTATAAGGAATCCAAGAAAGGAAAGCATTTTAGAATTATAGTAGAAGGAGCACGTAAGGAAGGCCCACATGGACTATCGACGACTGTCACTCTGGTCACCCACTGAACCAAACATGCTCTCATAATGCAAATGCCGCACAAAGGCACCCATAGGGCTTGTCAAATTCCTGTAACCAAAAATCCACTCAATTTGGTTTAGTAATAAAAAATTATATAGATTATCGCAAACCATATCACATACCAATAAAAGCTTAAGGTATTATGGTGTTAACATTAGCAGTCTACATGTAATCAACATCGTAACACTAAAAACCGCCATGTTGCTTCGCTCTAAAATATACTAGATATTGATCGACCGGGGTCAAATTCCAACCTTTTTTAAATTGTTGCACATCATGAGTCACACTCAAATACTCAACCGTCCTGGTGGCACCAACATTCCTAAAATTCTGACAACCCTATTCGCGGAAAGAATGCTTTCTTCATATCAAGATGGCAAATGCTTTCTTATCCTTCAATTTTCTTGTTTCGACCTCACCCTGGTCTCTCTGCATGAGGCCGTACCATGATCTATCGTAGTGAAGAATTTATTGGTTGCAACCGTATTATCAACAGGTAGACGTAATGAGAATATTTTGTAAGACTTGTGATCATGTCCCCCATCTGAGGAAATACGCTATTCTACAGAAGAACATGGTCCTCAATCTCCTTTCGGCCCATCTCACATCTATGAGCATCTACCCTTAGAACCTAGAAAGGGATCAGCCTTGTTGGCAACTCGGCATCTAGCATATCTAAGCTCATTCTTAACATTAGGAGGGGCTCCAAACATATGTTGCACAATACTAGTGTCTATGACTCGAACGCATTAAGCCATAGCTTAGCATATTTATACAAGGTTTACAGGGAAAGCTTGCCTTGCTCTTGTATCTAGTACGAACATTGCGATTTATTAGACCATCCAGCATCTTATTAGTCTTTTTCAGCTCTAAAGCACGTTCGATTGAGCTACTTTCAAATTAGCTCTTATAATCACACCTAAATCTTTTTCTTGGTCACAGACTCAAGAGCCAATCCGCATTCATATCGTAGTTAAAACTTTATTTGTGCAACCTTAGTGAAGAACCTTACACTAAACTTTTTACTATTAAAAATTCTTGTGGCCCTTATCTATGCCCATCCAAGAGTTTATCAAGAATTTTGAATCTTTAACATCCTTCACTATTAATAACTGAGGTGGCCACTTTTGGTATCATCTGCCAAACTTAGAAACCTTGCAATTTAAGTCCCTGTGGTCTAAATCATTTTATATATATATAATATATAGTATATATATAATATATATATATAATATTATTTGTTTTATATATATAGTATATAATATATATATATTAGTATAATATAATAGATATTATATATATCTATATATATATATATATATATATATCAGTAGTACTATATCAGTTATAGTATATAGATATATATTTATATATATATATATAATTATATAGGTATGACTGATCAAGGAGGAAAATTCTTGGCCTATATCATTTATATTATAATGAGGAACAATAGTGGACCCCAGCACTGAACCTGTGGGACACCACTCTTCACTATTTCCCATGATGGATTTATTCCCATTTAGTTGTACCACACCGTTTTCTAATTCCACAACCAACTCTTTAATCCAACATGTACCCCGCCACCTATACCACATTGCAATTAACTTTTTCATCAGCCCTAATGTGGGGAGCCCTATCAAAGGCTTTGCTAAAGTCTAAATACTATAATTCATCAACTATGGTTAGAACATTTGCCTCCGACTTATATTCCATAGATTCTAAAAGTTTGTCTGACTACCTACCCTTTTCTGAAACCGTGGCTGAGTGCATCAAATCACATTATTTCTTTTTCTAAATAATTCTCTTAAATTGACTTCAGTAACTTTTCCAGAAAACCTTTACAATGGCCTAATTATATTTCGCCATTGTTTATGAATACGGCACAAACATGTGCCGTTTTTCCGTATCTCACCAATGTTATCTATATGACGCTTAAAAATCAAAATAGCAACGTGCCGGTACTATAAGACGCTTCTTCAGAATTCTGACCCATGCTCAGTTCACGCAGCCTACTTTGACTCAATATGGTTGCTACAGACAAACTATCTTTATGAACATAGTGACAAGTTCGAAATATCTCATTTTGTTAACTGAATACGAATATTTACTAATCTTTCCTCAGTAAACATCGAAGCAAAATAAGCATATTGAAAATGTTGACTCAACTCCTTATCTGAACTCAGCTAAATTTTCATCAATTTTATGGTTTAAGTTGAAGATTCTTACTATATATTAAATTTAAATTTCCAGAACAACTTCATTATTATTCTTATATGCTTGGGCAAAATTATTTCAGCCTTTCTTAGTTGAGCTGGTGTAAGTTCATTTCATATTTTCCTATTAATTCTCTAAATGACAGTCTTTTACTAGACCCTTGAGATATTTAAAACCTGCGAAGGCTTTTCATCGATTTTATAATCGACTATTCCAACCAAACGGGTTTCTCTTCGCCCACCCTAATCGAGGGTCAATCTTTAAAACATACCAAGACTGAAATACTCATAAATTTGCTCAAATGTTCCCCAATGATAAAACAGGTTTTGGCCTTAAACTCTCTATCCGCAGTACAGTTATACTACGCAGGTCTTCTAAATTGGTAAATCGCCAATTATCGAAAATCTCAAGATTTTTTCCTTAATTACGTTTGCATTGGGCCCAGATATCCATTTCATATTAAAAATCTAATTAGTATTATGGTCAATAAGTCATAAATCTCCTCAACTGTTAATTCTCATACTATATCGTTTGAGTTAGGTCTAATGGCTGCATCGTGTCTTGTGGTTCATGGACCTTCTGACTCAAAAGTTATAAAGTAAATACATTTTAATAAAATGTAGCAGTACTACTATGGCGCGTATTAACACACGACATTGAATGCTCAGGAAAATTTAAAACAACCCAATTATGATTATAGCTATAGAGTTCTAAGTAGAGTATTCAAATAAGGCCGATCTTTTCAAAGCAAGTTCTCCCACTTTGGTATATTAACATTTCAAGCCTACGTAATGAACGTTTAGATACAGACCTCTTCCTGTATATATATTTCCTTTTGTTCCTATTCTCTTATGGATCGCTTATTATTATTATAAAAGTCCTAAATGTATTTATTCTAGGATTCAATGACATTGTCAATCACAGCAAGTCATTTGAGTATAATTCCCACTTCTCATGCCACCATAGACCTCGGCAGTAACTATTTCCGGCAGCAAACTAACCTTCACGACCCCATTATTAAGTTACTCAAAAATGAAGAGAAGACTGGCAAGCCACTACAAGAGTTTTCATCCTATTCCGATCAAAATTAGGACTAATGTAGTATATGAACAAGCTTCTTAAATTACGTTACATCCCATCCAAACTAAGATTCTTATTTCCACAGGAACCTTCCGATCACCCTGGAGCCTAGAAATTATATTCGATCTTCGAATATTAGTAGTTTGATTTTAATGTCCCAACATATAAATGGAAGCTACAAACTATAAAATTAATAAATACTTAGATCGGCATCCAAACATTAAGACAAAACACCAATTAGACTTCCAGTATGTTGTTGCCGAAGCAAGTTCTGTACCTACACGAAAAAAGTCTTGGCAATTATATCGAGATATCCCATCGAACATATAAAATTTGGGGGACCAGAGAACAAGGCGAAAAATAACGAAGTTGTTTTTTTTGTCAGTTTCCGGTTTCAAGCCATGATGTAACAAAATTTGGGGGCCTATAATTTGTATCAAATTTCCTCCCCAAAAAAAATCACAGGAAGAAGGAAAATGAAAAAATTAGAAAAAAATTTATTTTCTAAATTCGAAATAAAAATTATGCACGATACACACTCATTCACTCACACAATACTGGAGAAATGTCACAAGCAGAACGCGCGACATCTATTTCTTTGTTTTCTTCTTTGGCTGCAAAAGGTAGAAAATTCTTTTTAGTATACTCTACTTAAAAGAACTTTTGCTGCTTACATACAGCAAAAATGTTTAAAAATAAAATCAAAAATAACCGAAATCATACAAAAACGTTACATTAGTTTATCTTACTGGGACATCCTCGACTTCCTCTTCATCCTCATCTTCATCGTCAATTTCATCTTCTCCCATTGTATCGTCAATATCGTCTTCTCCAACAATTGTAGTTTCAGTCTGGTGACTTCCACTGATGAAAATTGGTCCCGAACCCTTTATCAAACGAAACGTGGCAAACTGATCTTCTAACACGACCTAAAAATAATACGAGAATTGAATAATATTTTGAGCAGAATTGTTTGTAAAAATTAAGCAATTAAAAATGTTAATGATTTTTTTTTTAAACTAACGTTCCTAAAATTCTATCTGACATTTAGTAATATATACAATTAGTGGTATGAAAGTTAAATGAGGAAGATGAATTTTTTTTTTTTTAACTAACATTCCTAAAATTTTATCCGACATTTAGTAGTATATACAATTACAGTGGTGTGAAAAGTTAAATAAACAAGATGAAACTTAAATCTGGACGCAAATGATAGTGTAAAAAGAAGTAAGCGAGAGTCGACAAGAAAAATGTCAATAGCGAGTTGTGAAATGAAGAGGCGATGCAAGCGGTTAAAATAAGGCGTGGCTGAATGTCCTAAAAGCCAATGATGAGGTTAAGAAGTATATGTTAATATAAAATGGGGTGGGGGAGTTGCACACGTAATGAACAGGCTGGATGAATGAATAATTACTTCTTACAGGGGAATAGGATGTACGAAAGCTTGAGAGAGAACGGGAAATCTTAATAGAATAATGAATAGAGATGGTACTTTCGTGACTTGGGAAACGGATGTAATGAGAGTGGAGGAAACATTTAAAAATCTGCATAACATTGGCAGTAATGAAGGTGATTGCGAGTGGGGTTGATGGTGTAAGAAATCTATATTTTGAGGTAGGTAATAACTAGAATGAAAATGAAGAATAGTAAATCTGTAGGTATAGGTGGATTTACCGTTGAACTGATCAAAAGTGGAAGCGAGATTGTGATGACTGGATATAGAAGTTATATAACATTTTGCGGGGTAAGTTGTAACACAAGGATTAGAGCGGGAGCAGTGTAGTACCGCGTT
This sequence comes from Trachelipus rathkii, assembly GCA_015478945.1. NCBI lineage: Eukaryota > Metazoa > Arthropoda > Malacostraca > Isopoda > Trachelipodidae > Trachelipus > Trachelipus rathkii. Next base: position 12,365 of record JABUQX010090400.1, on the reverse strand, counting down.
AAATTATGGTAAGGGAGATTGGGGACACTGCAGAAACTATAGGGGAATTAGTTTATTTATTGTTGTAGGGAAGAAATATGGTGGTAATTTGGTTGAAAAGAGCGCGTCGAATGGATGAGGGACTAATAATTGAAGAAAGTGCAATTAGAAGTGGTAGAGGATGTGTAGATCAAAATTTTACATTGAAGCAAATGAGCGAAAAAATAAAAAGATTGTTTTTTTAGGTTTTATGGACTTGCAGTAGGCGTATGACAGGTTTAATATGGAAGCCATGTGGCAGGTGCTAATGATATATAGTGCTGGTGGTAGGCTTCTGAATAGAATCAAAATATTGAAATAAATGTTGAAAGTGAAGCGCGTGTAAGAATATAGTGGAATGAATGGTTTAATATTAAGTGTGAGGCGGAGACAGGCATGTTATGTGTTTAGTCTATTATCGGTCTAATTTAATTTGTATATGGATTGGGTGGGGAAAGAATTAAAGGAAGAGATGGCAGTGTGTTAAACTGATTTGGTTGTGCGGAGAATATGAAGCAAGTTCGAGGAATGGAAGAGGGGTTTGAAAGTAAATGTGGATGAAAGATGATGGTGGTGGGTGAGGAGTCCAGTGTGAAATAATGCTGAATGGGAGCAACTAGAACAGGTATCAAAGTTTAAATAAATATTTAGGTTATATGCTGGATGAAAAGGGAATATGCAACGAAAGTGGGGAAAATGGCTTGGTGGCAGATTAAATCTTTGATCTGGTTCTGAAATGAGGGGTGTTGTTAACGGGTGCCAATGTATAACGGTGAAACTATTAAATAGAAGTATAGATCTAAAGATGCCATCAATTCAGATGAAGAAAGCCGAATGAGAAAAAAATTACCTTTTAACGTGCTTTATCCCCTATGAAGGGGGTAACACGGGGGAACCACAGAAAATCGAACTTTAGGCCGGCTATCACAAACCAGTGCCACCAACGTGTTGCGCAGTCGAGTTTTTCAATTCTTATGCCGCCCACTATGTCCATACCATACTTTTGATTCCATTCAGAACGACTACCAGCGAACACCATATAGTAACAATACCTGCCATGATGAAGGCTTCCCTAGTTAACCTATCATACGCACTGTTGTAAATGCGTAAAACCTAAATAATTACAATATTGATATTCTTCTTCTCCCTCATTTTTCAATCATATTGTTCAATGTAAAGATTTGATCCACACATCTCTATCACTTCTAATAAAACGTCACCTTGTTCTTCACACAATCGAGTCGCCCTCAGTCACTCTACGGACAGCTCTTTCGACGCAAGAATACCAGCATAATACGCTCCCTAACAACACCAAGGTAAACTTGTTCCCGCTTTTTTACCCACCACACCCTTAGTAATGGGTAGGGAGGGAGATGTACTAGTCTCACCGCGGTTTTGGAGCCGGTTAAAGCTGAGAGCGACCGTATGAAACTCTATAGAAGTTCACCTCCATCGCGATGCAATCTGGCATATTTAGGTTTCAACAAACGCAAAGACCACCCAGACATAGCTACAGGAACATACGCGTAGTCACGCACATGATGATGCATCGTGAACGGTACACCTATGAGTCATAAGCGCTGGAAACAAGTGTGCGTTTATATGGCACCGGTCCACGAGTGTTACCATTATCACACACACACGACTAAACCACCATTACGACAAGTTCCTCATAACTTACGCTGAGTAGTAAGCGCGATGGATAATGCAATTAGGACTGCGAGAGAAAATACTAATCGTACACGGCCGTTGAGAGTTGGTAGCGCAAATCGAATGGAAGCACACACATTCACTAACACCTCATGATTACTGTTAATATTGATTAGTTCCTCCCTGGTTCTTTCCACACTCCCCTCAAATCCATTTCCTCAGTGTTACAAAAGCACCATCCCTTTTCATTCATTCTAAGCAGATCCCAGTATTCTATACTTAACACTTTCGCGGCTTCCTATCCTGAGAGAGATTACCTATTCCTCTGATGTCCTCATCTCATCCTCCACTTATCTCTATGCACAACTGGTTCATCGCGCGGAAGGAGATGCTGTTAGCCCACTCTCTCTTTACGCCTACCGAGGCACCACACTTTATAATTTATACTGTATACTTTAGGCTCCCATTAAGATACCAGTATTTACGGCAGTGGTATCAAAACACATTAAAGGTAACGAATTAGTACAGTGGAATATATAATAGTAGTGATTATAATGACCCATGCTTAGTCTAGATGTAATTGAGTGGGACAGAGGAGTCCTACGTTTGATTAGTAGTTATTAGGACTTATGATTCTCTTGCCTGTTTACAGTGATTAGAGTATGAAATTCATACACACCTACAACGACCCTAGTTTATAACACGGCTCGATACCTTAAATTCGCCGTAGTTATATAATATATATATATGTATCGCATATAAATATATAATATATATATATATTATATAATATATATGTATTTGTTCCTATTATATATATATCATATTACACATATACTATATATATATACGTACTATATATATATAGTTATTATGTTATATGAATATATATACTATAGTAGTATATATATAAATAATATGATATATATATATATATATATATTATGTATTATTGGCGGATGATTTGGTTCGGTGTGGCGAATCTGAGAGGATATAGTTGAGAGGGATTGGTGGAGAGGAAGATTGTGGCAGGGAAAATGTAAAAGGAGGGGGTGGAACAGTAAAACGTTGATAAGATGAGAGTTATGGTTGTGAATGAGCATCTGACCTCCAGTGTGTGGTTTGTCACATGATGAGTCGCATGACAAACTATTTGACCGTCAATGTTCGAGGGTATGTTTTTGGAATGAGAAGGGAACGGATGAATGCAGAGTGTAGTAGCGAAAGTTGTGAATGGCAGGGAAGGTGGCTGGTGGCAATAAATCGCTTAGTTGTAAAATGTAAGGGACTTAAGTTGAGTGCGCTATGAGGTTACATGAGGGTATGTTGTGACTACCCTGTGTTATTGTATGGTAGGTGAGACTATCGTCCTGGTCTGGAATAAGAAGTATTAGATCATAACGTTCAATGTGTTCAGGATGGACATATCGTTAGGGGCAATCGACTAGGATGTGAAAAGACAGTTAATATTATAGTGAGAATGAACGTAATTAGAGAGTTGCTGTGGTGTGAAGAAAGGGGTAAATGAGAGTAAATAACATTCGAAAGTTATTGTAAATGAATGCGGTTGGTCATCGTGGAGAAGGATGAGTGCAGGAGCCGGGGCCGCGGCGGGGGTAAGGGGCGGCAGTGCTGCTAGGGAAACGCGACACCCCGGTCATGTGCAAGAGAGACCGAACAACGAGGAGAAGTGGATGAGTCGAGGATGCAACGAATGTCTGAAGGTGAAGAGCGCAACTCATGTGAGTATTGGACTCAAGAGTGCGATAGGCGCGACTCAAGGAAACTTAGGTCCCTGTACCATGTCAACTAACGATGAGATGAATGCGGGGTTTTATGTAATGGGTGCATGCCACGCACTTCTGGTGGCACCTGGCCAGGGTATTAACCCTTTGACACTCTGCGAAATTTACCATTAGTGAGGGGTCCCCGACACGGTCCTATGTAGTGCCTCTATGGGACTGGATTTTCTGTACTGTGAGACGACGCTCTCACCTAATAGTCTAATTGTATCAGAGAGGGGGCGCGTTAAGGGCGGGCTTTCTCTTTCGATCGTTTTGCTCATATGTTTCTCCTCTCACTGCTTTTCTTTGTCGCGAGGTTGCTGCTCGATACAGCATAAACCCTGATAAATACTTCTAAACTCCCAACTCTCTAGGGGACCACACAGAGTGAAGTGTGAACACAATACACCAGAAAGACTTATGTATATATGATCATTAGTATGGCTATTATACCTCAACATATCACTTACTAACTATAATATAATAAGTACTAGAGTGAATATATATATTGTAGTATATATGTAGCTCTTACCTATCTTACATTTCTGTTATACCCGATTAATATATATACCATTATATATATTATAAAGCCATTGTGATCATATTCTTCTACTGACTTTTCTTTTCCGATGCATGACACGCACCTTATCCCCAGTCTTGGGAAAAGAGGAAGATGAAATATATAGTAATATATATACTATAGATATATATCGTAGTTAATAGTTATATAATAGTACTACTATATGATATATATTAAATATATATATATAATATAGCGTATATATATATATATATATATATATATATTATATATATTATTACTATAGTTATATATATATATATATATAAAAGTTAGTAAAAAGTAATTTAATTTCCTACGGTAAGTGGCTATCATGTGATCGGCTGAATCACTTTTAGTAAATGCAATGGGAATTTTTGTACTTTTATTTTCGTCTATTTTTTTAACATCTTACTTCAACAACATTGACTTCATCATCTTTGGCGTCTGCACCTAAAACTATCTGTAATGAAGAAATCTCATTTGTTTGTTAAGGAAATAAAAAAATAAATAAGGTTTAATAACAATAATTACAACCAAGCGGTTGCAGCACAGCATTTTTAGTTTTTGGCTTTACACTAAAATTATAAGTTGCCTTACGCTGTCTAACACAAAAGTGTGTGAAGTAGTGACAGTGAGTTCATCTATTTTCTGTGGCTGATCCCTCCCATTTATATGCTCTTGTGGGTCATCAATCAAATGTATACCGTGAAACAAAAAATTTTTAAATACATAGTTTTCACAATTTAAAGTTACCCATGTAATATAAAAATTAAACCAACTGTACAACAGAATATAAAGGTAAGTTATATATTATAAATATACTTCGTTATATAGTATATATATAAATCTAGATAGTTCTATGTAACTATATATATATATAACGTACTAAATTATATACTATATAGGCTATATACTATATAGTAGATATATATATTGTATATATGTATTAGTATAATATATATATAATAATAGTATATAAATATAATATATATAATATATAAGGTAGTGCACATATATGATAATATATAATATCTATATAATATAATATATATAAGGGATGTACCGATAGTATCGTCGGGGGGTATCGTGTAATAGGCCGAATGACTTCTTACTGTTTCAGGTGAAAAATTATGAGAAACACTGTCAGAATTCAATAATGTTTATAAGAACCATATATGATTGGGCTAGTGAACTGAGGTTATTTTTTTCCCTCAAGTTTCCTTTTTTACTTAAGATTTTTAACGTTTCTCCAACTTGGGCTTTAAATTAGCGTAACATTTACCTATTTGGGCAGAAATTATTATAATTTATACAGATTTATCTTCTACTTTTTTAGTTGACCAATAGTATTTTTTTTTTCTTTTTTTGTAAGCAAATTTCGTGAGAGCGTGCGAGTGCTTTTAAACTTTCTGGCGTTAAAAAATCTTTTATTCACGATTTTAGAAATAATTTGCTGTAAATAGGGCTTTATCCCGTTTTAAAATTTCCGGTTTAAATTTAGGTTTTAGCATACAAATAATTTTTTCCTCATTCTCCTTTGGTTCTTGTCTATTTGTTTCTGTTTTTTTCTTTCTTTTTTTTTGTGTGATTGTGTGTGCGTGTATGATTGCAGATTTGCACAGGCGTGGCTTTCTTTATGACTACCAACATCAATGGGTTTGCACACTCTTAAACCCTCGCTGGGCAAATCCATGGGACAAAAATTAAGCCACCCTCCTCCCCCTTAAACTCCCCGTAAAGCCCCTAAAAATTTTTTTGTATGGCCTTCTTGTCTGAGAAACCAGAAGGCCTAAGAATTCATCCTAATACTCGGTTTAATACTATGCATACTATATTTTTAGTTTCCGGTCTGAAGGGTGGAGTATGTGCCTACGTAAATATAACAACGATCTCGGAATCTCGAATCTCCCTAACTTGATGTTTGTTGGCTTAATTCTTTCATCCTTCTACTAGCAATAATCTATGCCTTCTGCTACTTGTTCTCCTAACAGAAACAGATTTTCACACCTTCTTTGAATACCCTAACTACTTCATCACGATCGTTAAATTTTCTCATCCAAATACTGAGTCCTCTATTTAGGGGATTTCAATGTACACAATACTGGATGTTGGGTTCTCCTCATATCACTGATTTAGGTGGGGAGGAAGCGAATCATTCAGTATTCTCAACGATCTGGAGAACTAATTAAAGAACCTACACTACATTTCGGATCATCCCAACCGATTCTTGAACCACACTTGACCCTATGCTTGCACCACTAGTCCTCCTCCTCTATAAACATACAACGACCTTCGCTCCCTATTGGGTAAATCTGACCACAAACCTCACCTTCAATTTTAATTAGACACTTGATCGGGACGTTTGGGGCATTGCGTGCTTCTGACGCTAACTATAATGGAGTGACAACTTTGACACTGATGACGCTTCGAGCTTGCTGCGATAAAGTGGGGAACTGTAATTGTTGATGGGATGAGCAGGTTCATTCCTTCTTGGACTAAATCTTTTTCTCCTCAAAATGCCATGGTTCGAATCGTGCTTGTTCTCTGGCATTCAGACTAGAGACAGTGAGTATCAGGTGTGGAAAAATTCTCCTTCTCCTATCACTCTTGCAATTTTCATTCAGCTAGAAATCGTGTCAGGATTACTCTTCGACGAGCAAAGCGGACTTTCATTTAAACGAAAGTGCGCTGACCTTCCTTGGTGTTACCTGCTACTGACAAATCTCTCTGGCTCTTGCCAAAACATCTAACAACTTCTGTAATGCATCCTTTCCTCCTCTTATTCGCTCTGATGATTCCTATTAATACCACAACTAAAAATACAATCATCTCTTTGGCCTCCCATGTTCCTGCTAACTGTCAACCCTGGACGATTTGGCCATATCACTCCTTCTCCTCTCTGTGCTCTACGTGCTTTAGCCTATATTTCATTTGACGACGTGGCATGGTCTCCTGAAATCAGTATGGAACGTTTAGAAGGCGGGTGACGGATGGCATTTCCTCTCCGATTTCTGAGGAAGTGTGCTTTCGTGCTGACCCCGCCTCCCGTAAAGGCTAATATTCTCTATGTCTCAATACTATACTTTCCCTCAGTGTTGGAAGCACGCACATGTCAACCTATTCCGAAAAAGGATGCTGCTCTGATCCTTCTAAACTATCGCCCTTCTAACTTGTATTTTTTCCTAAGATCTTTGAAAAACCCTTCTCAACTTTCACTTAGATCATCCTGGAATCTCATCCCTTCTCCCAATTGCGTACGGCTTTCGCGATCAAAATCTACTGGTAATATACTTTTCTATTTAACAGATTAATGGTTTCGCCTTATGAACTAGGGGAAAACATCAGCGCTGTGGCTGGCACTTGACATATCCAAAGCATTTGAACGCGGGGTATGGCACGCGTCACTGCTACTCCAAAGCTTCCCTCCTTGGGTTTCCTTGCTCTTTGTCATTTACTTATTGTCAAGCTTCTTTCAAATCGCTCAAATGTTGGCATTTGTTGGGGGCGACTTTTTTTCTTTCAATAGTGGTGTTCCCTCAGGGTTCTGTTTTTAGCTTCTACTTTATTCCTGCTTTTCATCATGATCTTTTCACCTGCACATCTAACTATCCACTCATATGCCGAAATGATTCTTCAACTCATTTCATCCCTGCTCCCTTCATTTGCAACCAGGGATGCCTTTCGTCTTAATCTTTCCGATTTCTATTTTCGCTGATTCTGGATAGAATTTCAGGCTGGGTGGTCTCAAGCTTTTGAAATTTAATTCTTTAAAAACCCAACTTCTACAAATCTACCTCAATAAAACAGCTTCCAATTTTCCTATCTCTTTCGACGGATCTCTCTCGTCCTCCCCTTTGACAATTATAAACATCCTTGGGGCCTTAAATAAAACAATAAAAGTGTATTGAAAACCTCCAATCACAACGGTTGCTACGGGCGGCCTCAAAAGAAACTGGCGAGTTCTGCTTAGACTGCGAGCTTTTTTTCCTCTTCTCCAGTTACTCCGAGCTATACAAGGGGTCTCATCCGCCCTTTGTATGGAGTACTGCTGCTCTCATATCTGGAAGAGCTCTGGTTTCGACCCGGCTTTTGGATAGGGTTGATGTCAAAGGCCAAAATGCTTATAAACTGTCCTGTACTTTCTAGCTCACTTGACCCCCTATATTTGCGGAGCGATGTTGGTTACTTTATCCCTTTTCTATAGGTATAGTAGCGGCAAGTGCTTGAGGGAACTTTCCAGCGCGTACCACCACATTTACGACGCCCTCAGCACAAGGGTGCTGTGTCGGCCATGAGTTTTGTGTTGATATTAGTAACTCGAGACTAGTTCGCTACGGTGCTTCTTTCTTTTCTGACACCTCTGTTCTGTGGAAATTCTCTTCCAGCATCTGTGTTTCCTACTCAATTAGATCTCCTTCCACTTTAAAGCTGCGCTGATGCTCATCTGGCGGTTTTGGGTTAGATGAATATTAGAGGCGTTCAACACCAACACGCCCTCCTTGAATAGGGTTCTGCCGTGAGTGGCGGTGAAAATGTAATAAAAAAAAAACAAAAAAAAAAAAATGAAAAGGTTTCTAAATAAGGAATTCCTTAAGCTAGTCGAAACCCCACAAGAATGGTATACTCCGACGTGAACCACTTCGAGAATGCATTTAAATAGCAAAACCGAGGAGCTTGCTCGCTTGACAAAAAAAAAAACTGATAAGTTTATGGCTGAATTGTATTGGCATTCCATTCACCTTCAAAGGAATCATATTTACGAAAATCATGTTAAAAACTGAAGAGGACAAAGTCACATCAAGGAGCAAGAGATAATATGTCAAATTTGCGAATCTGTGAAAGAGGATATGGAAGCTCTCTGAAAACATGGATATGGTGCCTTCATGTAGAGAATTCCTTTCATGCGGTGGCATGAAAAACTGGGCCAAGGTTTCCCATTATTATCAGTGCTTTGCAGGCAAACAATTATCAGCACCTCCTCCATCAGTCGAGAGCGAGCATATTTATAGTGTAGAGGAAAATGCTAACCACAAAAAGGAACAGGCTCTCGCCAGATACTAGTGAAAGCTTAATGTTTTGCATCACAATGTGAATTTTTTTGATTTTGAGCATTGAATGATATCTATCTTTATCTTAGAGGATTTATATATGATGTCATTGTTTCTATTAATCATTTTGTTATTTTTATCTTTTGCAGCTGATTAATTATAGGTCCCCTTTCATTACTTTATTCTTATATTGTAGCTAGTTTAAGAATTTTTGTAAATTGTAATCATGTTCAAACATAAAAGCTAGTAGCTAAAACTTTGTTAATAAGTTGAAATGGAAATAGGATTATTATTTGAATAAACACATAAAAAGTTATTATTATACACTATATTTGCATTTATTATTCCTTGAAAAGATCTATTTTAATTATAAAATAAATATATTTGGGCACAACCAAACTATGAAATAATAAATGACTAAGTATTCGGTTTGTATATGGAATGTGCAATTTCCAGTTGCCTAGCGAGGTATCACAAATGTTCTATCTTATTAGACTGTGTATTATTATATTAATTAAAGTATCGGTATCGGCAGCATAAAAATAAAGTATCGGTATCGGCCTCTTTTTCTGTATCGGTACATCCCTAATATACTATATAGTATAAATTATATATATATATATAATATATAGTAATATATATATATATATAAGTATATTACTATATATAGTATATATATAGGTTATATTATATATATATTATATATATAGTATATTAATATTATATAGTAGTATATATAATATATATAGATATATCTTAATATATATATATATAGTATAAATATAATATATTATAGTATATATATTATATATAATATATATAGCTAGTATATAGGGCTTATCCCCTTGACGCTTATATTCGGAAACCAAACTTTCGAAAGTTTATCCGAATTGTATGAGTTTTGTACGAAGGGAAAATACATGTTTATCCTTCTGATAAGACATTTTATAAATTTATGATATAATTATAAAAAAAAAACTTTTCGCATTATTTATAAAACTCATGCAAGCATTTAAAAATAGTGCGGTTTCAAATTTAATTATTAATCTTATTGAACTGAGTTGCTAGTTAGGCTAGTGTTACCCTAGCCATGGTAACTCGTAGATGAGAACCTGAAAATATTTTCAAAATACAGGAAACGTATGTTGTTATCAGATATTTCTCCGAAGAATGCAATAGTTGAGATAAAATAGGATGTTATTGATGATTATGCTCAAATATATTGTTGGCGTAAAATAATCAAATAAACTACTATTTTTAGATGCAATAAGCTGAAAAAATCTCAGATCACACCGCTACCCATTCTTCGCAATGACAATTGTGGTTCACAACAAAAAAAAAAAAAAGATGTTAATTATAGTAATATGAGTAGAAAGCCTATTTAGAGAATTTTTATATGTTACTCGTTAAAATAAAGACCAGTAAATTTTGGCTTTGTTTTTAACTAACGTGATAAGGGGAACGCTGTGAGAGGACACAAGAGGGAGCTGTCGGATACCAGCCGCGACAGGGTATATACCGACCATCGCACCGATGGCGAGGGAGTTCGGGGTGCTCTCGACTTCCGGGAACTACGGGTGGACCTATTTCCCCCCTACCGGGGAGGGGTCTCCGGAACCCCCGCTTTTGGTATTGGGTGTCACGGGGTTCCTCCTCCCCTCCCTACGGGGGTATGGAAAACGTCCCCCCCTGTGTTCCCCGTTGGCTCGAGCCCCACTAACATTGCATTTTTTTTTAACATTTTCCTAACCAAAATTTTACAAGGCTTCCCCAAAAATGTATTCCTTTTTCCCTGTACTATTGATATTTATTGAGATAAGTTGATTATTTTTTGTTGAGGATCAGGCCGAGTTTCTACTCTCTAATAGAACTTTTTGACCCGGATTATATACTATGTCCCCGCCCGGCTCGAGCTCCCCCCCCCCAAAAAAATATTTTTTTATTTTTACATCATTTTCTATAATAGAAGTTTACATATGGATTCCACCAAATGTATTCTTTTCCCTGTAGCTATTGTATTTTTTGAGATATGATTTTTTTTTTTTTTACAAGTTTCCTCTAAGATTTTATCTCAGGATATTCAAGATCAAATTTAATTTTTTCCACTTGTAGTCTTTTTCTCATGTTCCTACTGAATATAGAGTATTATTATAATATATATATATTATTATTATATATACTATATATATATATATATATATATAATATATATAATGATAGTATTACTATATTATAATATATATAGTACAGTGTGAAGGTTCAAAATAATTTAAGCTGTTGTTTTTTTTTATAGGTATAAATCCAAAATAAAAACTGAAACGGAATTATCTTATGATATTCTCTGTTTATAATTCCTCAAAAGTTTGCTCTGGGAGTCAAGATCAAGGGACCTATAGTATAGAAATTATACCTTATATTATATATAGTAATATATATATATTTATATATATATATATTATATAATATATAATATATTATATTATATACATACTAGCAAGTTTTTGATAAAAAAATTGATTTTTTTTCAGAAAAAGTAAAACCATTGTTGTGTTGGAAAAGTCAAATAAAAAAATTTTGGTTTTTTGGGCTGTTGTTTGTAAAATTTTGCATGGTTTTAATGGGGTTTTGATATATCGTTGGGTTTTAATAACTTTTTAAAGGCAAGAATGCATATGGTAGACTGTTATAACCACATGTGTAACCAATTTTAAATTCTTAATGAAATGTTCTTTACAATTCTTGAAATTTCAAAATTTTCCTTTTTAAAGGTAACTGTATACAAATACTCTATTCTATTAAAAGTATTACATCGGACTGCAAGCAAACGTTAAGAGGGTATTTATCGATAATAGTAACCTATACTGAAAAAAAGGTTTAGTACTTCATTATTTTAGCAAAAAAAAAAAAAATGAAAAAAAAAGAAAAAAAAATATAAAAGCATAACGAAAAGTTAATCCAATTATACTATAATTGATATAACAAATGAATTGTTATTTATCGCTTTATGTTTGAATAACTTAGGAAATTCATATAATCATATTATGATATAATCTACCGTTAGGTATGAATAGGTCAGTATATATATATATATTTATATTATAATGACATATATATATATGATTATATATATGTTTAATATATGATAATATACTATAGTATATAGAGAGAGAGAGGAGGAGAGAGAGATGAAGAGAGAGACAGAAAGAGAGTAGAGCAGAGAGAGAGAGAGAAAGAGGAGAGAGAGAGAGAGAGATGAGAGAGAGAGAGAGAGAGAGAGAGATAAGATAACGAGATGATAGGATA
>JABUQX010090399.1:0-23105 GCA_015478945.1 Trachelipus rathkii | reverse complement strand
CTAATGCGCTAGTGAATCGACGCCAATTAACCGGTTGACCCATCTTTTGTTTTTACTGACAATCGAGTGGGAAAAACGAAATAAGGCGAAAGTCTGATTTCTTATTATGCCTAAAATCAACATATTCTTGAATTTCCATCTTTGATTTGCGGTCTACCGAATAAGGTAAGGCATACGGTTTAGATTTTATAGGATCGCTGCTAGTGAGTATGATTTTATGTTTGGAATTCCTACAACACCCTGGTTTATCGGTGAATATGTTTGTAAAGCGGCGCAACATCACTTTCACCTCTTCCTTTTCTTGCTCCGAAAGAATTCTTTTCTAGTGATTGACTTCACTGGCTTCCTCGCTTAATTCGCCCCCCCCCATTAATTCCACCCCCGCGGGAGATTCAGAAAGAAATCCTCATCGTCGTCCTCCAGTATTCCAACAGCGGCCAGTGTTGAATCCGCGTTCTCAGGGTTTGACTCTTCGATTCTTTCCACATATTTTTTTAGCAGGTTAATGTGGTAAATTTTTACCTTCTCCTTACATTTTATCTTATAATTACAGCCACCAATTGCTTCTAACGAACAGGCGTATTGGTTCCCTTTCACCTTCCATCAATAGGGGCTTTATTATAAGTGGTCAAGGCAACGCACTAAAAACTATTATCCCTGGAGGGCAAAAATAAGATTCATTGCATTAAACATTACTACCCTTATATTAATGATGTTTATATTCTGTCGCGAGAACCTCTCCAAATTATGATTCCATTGCTAAATCTTCAGAGTTTCCGTTTCTTAATCTCCCCTTTCTTAACTTGGAATACGTATTGATTAGGTATAATTACCAAACACCGTGTGATCTACTAATCTTATCACCACATGAATTCTTAGAATTTCATCGGTCCGGGCGTACAGTCCTACCATAAAGATTCGAATGGCGAGAAACACTTACTTTGCTGCGGTGCCTCCCTATAGCTGCGAACAATAGAGGATTAATATATTCTGAGACCATTGTCGCGGCTGTTTCGTCACACAATCTTCCTCAAAAGCGACATTGTTTAAGCACGCCATTGAATAAATTTCGGATAGTCGGTTTGCCATTTGGGATTGATAGGGGAGGAGTATGTTATCTGAACTTGAATCTTGGAGTATTTTCGAGACCTCTTTCATTAATCCGGATACAAACTGAGTTCCAAGGTCCGATAATACCTCTTCTTGTATACCAAGGCGACTATAGATATCGACTAAAGCACCAGCCACAGTCCTGGAATCTATATTTTTGAGGGGAATTGCTTTGAGGGGAATTGCTCCGGGGTATCGTGTCACGTAGTCAACGAGCGTCAATATAAATTTATGGCCTTCTTGTGAAGGGGGATTTATAGGCCCGACCAAATCGATGGCCACCCTCCTAAAGGGTTCATTGATTATTGGTACCTTAGTTAATGGCGCGCCCGCCATTCTTATATTCCTCGAGGTTTTTTGGCATATATCACATGAACGACAGTACCTAGTGACATCATCGTAAAGCCTCGGCCAATAAAAACACGTCCTTATCCTATCATAGGTCTTTTTGATGCCGAGGTGTCCCGCTAAAGGCGCGTCATGGGCCAATTCCATTAGGGAATTCCTTATCTTATGCGGTACTACGATCTTTTCCTCTTGAATACCGTTACGGACTTCACACTTATATAATATACCCCTTTCTATTTTATACCTTCTATCACCGACTGAGATTAAGTGGCGTATTCTCCCAAGTGTTTCGTCGGACCTTTGTAGGTCTGATAGTTCATTCCTCTTAATCTCCAAGCCTTGTTCCGATATATAAAATACATTTTTAAAAGGAAAATGTAAGGCGGAGTCATTCCTTCCACAAGCATCATGGATTTGATTCATTCCAGTGCTTGAACCAAGTAAAACGTGACATTCGATGGGGTTCGTTATGTCGATTTTCACCTTTTAAGGCGACAGGCGGCGTTTACCGACTCGTCATTGTTACAGATACAGGTCGTCTCCCGTGGATACTCCTAACACTGTTATCTCATTCCATAATCATTGCCTAAAGTAGAAGCATATGTAGGTGTCCAGCCGCTACCTTGTTGTTTCAACGTCGATGACTTCGGGTCCGAGGTACCTTCGGATGTTATCAATCTATAGATGCATACGGAGTTGCGTTCATGTGCCAAAACAGAGTGCAAATTCTAGCCTCTCCTGGTTCAAAAATGGCGTCTCGATAAAATATGCTTGCATTTCCGGTGCATTCCTTAAAGTATTAGTCGATCAAGTAACATTTTCTTGAATTTCCTGTATGATTGTTCTTCATTGGACGAAGTTACGTTTAACAATTACGCCGCTACATCCCGTGTCCCTTAAAAACGTTGACGCGCTGACCGTTTACCTTTCCATATGGTAAGACGTGCCAATTTCGTTAGTCGTTATTTGACATTTGCTCGACACGACAGCGGATATTACCGGTATTTTAGAGATTTACCTTCCACATTGATTAATGCCGATCAAATGGATGAAATTGACGTAGAGTCGGACCTGGTCTCTTCGTTTGATTAAAACAAACAAGAAAAAGCGGGCTAAACGTAATATCACTGAGGGCGGGTATAATCTTGTGTCGAACAGCGTTTTTAAGAAGCGCAAGGTTGTGGCCCTTGACGTCCACAACTGCATGCTCGCACTCGTCGAATGATCTTGCCGACCGCGACGGCATACTTTTGTGTGAAAGTTACAATGGTTTCCGTCTCTGGGAGATGAGAATAACAGGTCTTCATGGTCAGACCCCTCTTGACCACAATTCCGGCAGGGTTTTGGAATTAAAAATCTGTTGGCCGCTCATATTTGATTACCTACCTCTTTACCTTGTCCGTTAAGAGGGGCAGAAATGGGGGTATGATATGGTGTCGGAGTACTATTTTGAGGACTCAATTTTCTACCTCTTGCCTGGAGATATTTATCAGCGGAGATTGCCCAATGACTCAGTATAATCAGAGAGTAAACCAGTTTCCCTAAGATAAGACCGATAATCTTGTTTGGGCAAAGATATTAGAAATTGACGGAGGTGACTAGGTTCACGTGTACTCCTTCATAAATTTGCGTCAAAGACGACAAAGTTGAAATGAGTCCTGATTTGTAAAAAAAAATTTGATTCTATTCAAAAACTGAAGAGGAGTTTCTTCTCCCTGCGGTTTTGCGTCCCTAATTTAGTTTCGATACCCTCACTCCGTTATAATAATATATTGAAGTCAAGTTGAATGCGTTGCTTGAGGTTAGCAAAGTTCCAGTCGTTTCTTCGGATGGGAGTTTACTAAATACGGACAGAGCGCGTCCAGTAAGGTGTGCACTTAAATATAATGACCAACAAGCCGGCATTCCCATCTAGAGGCTTGTAAGCGATAATTCTCAAACCTTATGGAAACTTATAGGCATCCATTTCGTCGGTGGCCTCGTTAAATGGTGACTAGATAATGGGTACTTTAAGCGTTAGAGATGACCGTTTGCCACCGTTGTTTACAAACGGAAGAGCCTCCCTACTAATTTTATCTACTTTCCGAAAGGCGTTTCCAGTGCATCAAAGGCCTAGTACGCTCTGCTGATTAAAGACTATTACGTTCATCCTCGTCTTTTTTTGAACCTATGAATCTACTTCTTTCTTAAGGGATAAGACGGTTGAATTATTCGTCCTCGTTCTTCTTAGCTTTAATCTCTTCTTCTTAAGGATAGCTTTGGACGTTCCGTCCTCGTCTTTCTTAGCTTGAATCCCTTCTTTCCTAAAGACAGCTTTGCGTTCGGCTGCTTCGGCGAAAGCACCGTTGAATTTTCTTATAACCATCAATATGTTTTAAGTTCTATTAAACTGCTAATATGATTGTAAATTACCTAATTGGGCTATCGCTTGTAGGTCCATCGTTGAGAATAGTTATACAAAGAGTCAGGGAGTAAAAATATAACTTTTCGGACAGGCCAACCAAATTTGGTCAAATTAAGGGAAAGTTAATAAGATCCGGGACAGAAGGCCAACCAAATTTGTCCAAGACAGGAGTTGAAAAGTCCCGGACAGGGGCCCCAATTGTCAAGAAGGGGCCGGGATTGCTTCTTATGCGGAATTCTAAATGAATAAATAAACGATCTTATTCTGTGTCTAAGGCCGGATCAATGTTTTGCTCTCTTTAGTAATATGAAAGATCAATTCCTTATAATTTCCAACAATTCAATTCTTTTGAATAATAGGTATTACAAGGTGAACGAAATGAGAGCTCCAGATGAAAAGATAAAAGTAACTCCTATAGTAAATATTTAATAATAGAATGGTTTTCCCACATCCTGTAGGACCAGGGCAAAAAGGCCCTGAATACTTATATTAACTATAATATATATTATATTAATCCCACCGGTGGGCGAGGACGGTATCAGATTACCAAAGTAAAATTATAATTATTCTTTGCATACAAAAGTAAAATGTTATTGCAAAACTCTTGCATAGGCCATGTATAATTAGACCACACTAAAGTGAAAGTGGAACAATAAGAAGTATAGCCTAAACTTCCTTGTTAAATAATAATAAATAAAATAATAAAATGAAAAGAGCTCCAACATTAATATCTTTATTATAAGAAGAAAACGATAATCAAAATTCAGCAATTTAATAAATTTCTTTCATTAGTTTAGACAACAAGTCTTTTCAAACAGTTCTTTTTAGCCGGATCGTAAAGTGGTTGAAGCTCAAGTTTCTCGACCAATCGGCGTTCAATCAAAAGTAATCGATGACAAGTTAAATATATATATAATATAATAAAATATATATAAAATAGATATATCAATATTAAATATAGATAAAAAACATATATACTATATTAATATATATATATATATATATATATATAATATATTATATATATATATATATATATACTAGTTATATATATAATAGTATATAAGTATATAATATATAAATATATAATATAATACTAGATATAATATATTATATATATATATATTGTATATATATTAGGTATAAATATATATTATATATATTTATAAATAGATTTATAGCTATTATATATATATATATGTCTTAGAGAATGAACGACTATGAAATGAGAGAAATGTATAATACAAAGAGAGGAAGTTGGAGCCGGAGCGGGAGCTGGAAGTCGGGAGCCGAGCAATTTTTAAAATTGCTGGAGCCAAGAAGCCGGAGCCGGAGCGGAGCCTGAGCCGGTTAATTTTAAAATGTTGGAGCAGAATTTAATAATTTTTGAAAATTATGGAGTCGGAGTCGGAGCCGGAGCCGAGCCGGAAACGGAGTACGGAGAAAGAGCCGGAGCCGGAGCTGGAACAGGAGCCGGAACGTCAAAAATTGGAATTTACCGGCTCCGCAGCTTTGGTTTCTACAATTAGCATTTTTTATTACAATAATCTGTAATAATTAGTCTTTTAAGTCACCAGTAAATGAATAACTGAAATGTATTTCACACAGCAATAATTGCCTTTCCTTTCGCACACAACAGTTATATATATATAAACTAATATATTATAGTAGTAGTATATATCATATATATAAATAATATATATATATAGATATTATAGATATATATATATATATATATAGTATATAACTATATATAGTATTATATATATATATATAGAGGTATATTATATAAATAATGTAAATTATGAAAAAAAAGATAATTTTTACAAATATTTTTAATTTATTTGTAAAAACAAATAAAATATATCGACGATTCGATATTGAAAAAATATCGATATATCGGCTTAAAAATATGATCGATACTTTTTCGACACTATCGAAGAAAAATATCAATATCGATACTCTTTACGGCATCCCTAATTCATAGACATTTTTAGTTTAACATAACACCGGGCCTAATTGTAGTAAAATAAAGAGTACTCATTTCTATGAAAACTTGACCAATTTTTAATCCGACTCTTCTTTAAGAAGAAGAAGAAAGTAAGAAGAAGAAGAGAGAAGAAGAAAGAAGAAGAGTATAAGGAACGAAGAAGAAGAAGAAGAAGAAGAAGAAGAAGAAGAAGAAGAAGAAGAAGAAGAAGGTCTTTCTGTGGACCAACAATGTTCAAGCAAAATCTCTTTTTGAAGTCTCCATATATACATGCAGAATCTTTTTAAGATAAAGGATTATAATAAATCACAAATACTTATGCAAAATATCTTTGTGGACCACAGAGTATTCATTCAAAATGTCTTTTTGAGGGCCACAAATATTTATGCAAAATCTTTTTGTGGACCACAAATATTCATGCAAAATCATATTGTGAATCACAAAACATTCTCGCAAAATCACTTTGTGAACCCCCAGTGTTCATGCAGAGTCACGTTTCAAAATTTTCATGCAAAATATCTTTTGTTCACCAAAAATATTCATGCGAAATATCATTGTGAACCCCAAATATTCATGCAGAACTCCATTGTGGACCACAAATATTCATGCAAAATCTTTTTGTATACCCAAAATATTCATGCAAGTCTCTTTTTGTGGACCACAAATAATCACGCAAAAATCTTTTGTAAACCACAAATACTAATGCATAATCTCATAAAAGGATCAGAAATTTGCATGCAAAATCCCATAGTGAACTACAAATATGTTCATGCTTTATATTTTTCTGGACCACTAATTTTCCTTCAAAATCTCTTTATGAGGACCTCAAAAATTTATGTAAGATCTCTCTTTAAAGAATCAAAAATATTCATGCAAAATCTCTTTGCGTATAGTTCACAAATATTTACGCAAAATCTTTTTGTGGACCACCAACGTTTTTGCAAATATTTCGCTTTAAGGAACTCATTTTCACACAGAATCTATTTTTTGTAGATCACAAATATTCTTGCAAATTTTATGTGGACCACAAATATGCAAAATCTTTATGTGGACAACCAATGTTCATGCAATATTATTGCTGAATCTCTTTTAGAGTATCACAAATATATAGCTACCGCAAATACTCCTGCAACATACTTTTTGTGGACAGCAAATATTCATGAAAAAATATTTGTGGACTTCAAATATTCATGCAAAATACCTTTTTGTGGACCACAAATATTCAAGCAGGATCTTTTTTGCGAGCCACAAATATTTAGGCAAAATCTTTTTATGAACCATAAAGGCAAAATCTCATTAAAATTAAGAGTTTTCTTACACTACATACATCAAGATGTTATGTTTGTACTCAAGTGTGAGGTATTTGTTTTTTTATTTATTTATTTACGCTTTGAATGAAGATATAATAGAATTCCATTGTAATTTTTTTTTGTGTATTGTGTCTTCAGTCACTAATACATAAACATAAGTGATACGTGGATGCTCCTATTTTTATAGAACCAAATTCCGCATCCGCAGATGTCAAAAATTTTCATATCCGTGACATCATTAATGCACATTACTTGATTTTGAAGCTTCTGTACATCTAAAGGTCAGTCTGAAATAACCAAATCAAGAAATTTTAGTTACCATATATTTTAATGCGATGCCTACAATATACCATGGGATTTGGTACTGATAATCACGACGGGAACTAATAAGCCTGAATTTTAAAATTTCCTTAAACAATAAATTATATTTAACAACTGTTGATATATAAAAATGTAGTAAAAGCTCTCGAAATTTCTTCAACTGACAAGAGATGAGAAACGGACCTGGGTCTGCTGCAATAGCAAGAACTGAATTCCCAGGTGGAGTAAGTCACAGGAACAGAGTTGGAGCAACAGATGGACTCTGAGCAGAACCCACATAAAAATCTTCCACCGAAGTCGGAACCGAATCCAAAGGTGTAGCCGGTGCTGGAACTGTGCAATTGGATTGACAGACGAACTTGGGAGCTGAATACACATATAAATCTTGCTTCGAATTCAAATCTGAATTCACAAATAAATCTTTTCAAGATCCTCTCCTACTAATCATTCAAATTCAACTTCGAAAGGAATTAAAATAAAACGTGCAAAATTCTCTTTTTCCTAAAAGCAAAATTTAATATTAAAGAAGGACTCAATTTCTCAACTGACATTTCAATATGGGGAATTATTCTTCATCTATTAATATCATCAAATCAGAGTCTTTATTCTTTATAATAAAAATAGTTTTGTGTTATACCTACACACAAACACACACACACACACACACACACATACACACACACACACATATATATATATATACTATATATATATATATATATATATATATATATATAATATATTATATATAATATAATATATATAATATATATATAGTAAGTATATATATATATATATATTCCTTTAATATAACCATACTCAGATTTCTTGCTGAAATCATTCCTCGAGATACGTGGGAGGAGGCAATTAAAACTAGTTCTCTACAAGCACATCTTTATCTTAATGAGAAAACTTCTCCAAAATTATCGTCTGTTATTTTTTAATTCAATATGCAGAAGGATAATTAAAATTACGTTGGAGTCTATTATATTTCAAGGTTAATTAAGTAAGGTTATTTGAGCGATGTTATAGGTAAGTGTATAATACGGAAAACATTATCAAATATGGAGTAAGGGGTATATGTATAGGTTAATAATCGTATTATTTTAAATATATATATATATATATATATATAGATATATATATATATTATATATATATATATATATATATATATAATATATATAGATATATATAATATATATTATATATGTGTGTGTGTGTGGGTGTTGTGATGGTGTTAAATATTGCATAATTCGCAAGTTTATTATTTAGGAATCTTAAACAAAGAGGAACATTATTGTGGGAAGTAAAGAATTACTGCCTTCTCCGGGATTGGACCCACCAACGTGGGTTGGCGATCTGAAGACAATGTTATACTCGATGCATTTAACCACTGAGCATCCCCCAACCCAAAGAAAAAGTTTGGGTTCAAGAAACATTTTAAAGCAATTCGAGCTCACACGTCAATGGCGACATCACCATATATAATATATATATATATATATTAATAGTTAAAATATATATAATATAATATATATATGTAGATATATAATAATAATAAGAAATATTTAATCTAAGAGAGATAATGTCTTCCCAAAAATGATATTTAAATTTTTTTGTTTTTTAATATATTAGATATATATTCACTGTTCACTAGGATCTCGTGAGATAATAATTATTCTTCTTCAGGAATATGTTATAAAGTAATATACTACGTATATATATATATATAATATAATATAATATATATATATATATATATATATATATATATATAATTATATATATAATAGTATAATATATAGGTATATCTTCTATTAGTATTTATCATGTATTGTATATACAAATATACTTAGAGTTGGTGTAGGTAAAGATCGCATCGAAGTGAAAAGTATGATTGATTTTGTCGCTGGGTAAAAAGGGAGATGTTGAAGTATGTGTTAAATTATGGAAATACAGTGAGGGGTTCAGGGAGTGTAGGATTATCGGATCATTTATGACTGTTTTATGTTAAAATTAAGTAATTTAATAAAAGCATGCGGGCTTGGATGGAGAGGAGGTGATAAGGAAGGAAGTGGGTAGATTAAGAGAGAGAAGTTAAGTGAACTAGGCAATAAGGATAAGTATTAAGAGCCGATTGCAAGTAAAATCAGTGTTGAATGCGAACAGGATAAAACTGAAACAAATCTGGAAGCAAATGAATGGAAGCGGTTGTTATTAGTGATGCAAAAGAAGTATGTGGAGTGCCTAAAGTAGGAAGTAAAGAATGTAACAGTTTGATCAAGATGTGGAATGAAGAGGGTGATGCGCAAGCGTTTTAAAAGTAAAAAAGAGCGTGGTTGAATGTACTAGTGCAAAAATCCAATATGAGGTCCCAAAAGAAAGATGTTGGGAATTATATAAGGAGTAAAAAAGGAATACTAAAAAGATGCATACGATAGGGAGAACAAAGAGGAAAAATGAAACAGTTTGGAAAGGAGGCTAAATGGGCGACTTAAAGGGATGATAGGGAAGCTATCTGGAAGGAAAAGTCCCGAAATGTATAAGAATAAATAGAATAAGAGGATTTGCTAGAAAAATGACATGGACGAGGCTTAATAAATTCGTAAACTGATGAAATGGAATGTGATGGGAGTGTGGAAGAACACTTTAAGAATTTGCATAACGTTGGCAGAATAATGAAGAAGGGAAGTGAATGGTGTGTGAGCGATTCGATGGTGCAAGAAAGGAGTCATTAGTAAGGAAGGAGGTAAGTAAGATTTAGAGTGAGAAAGTTGAAGAATGTATGGTGATATAAATAGAAATACTGGTGAAATGATCAAGAACGGAGCGAGATTTTGATTGAGTTGATTTGGAGTTAAATGTGTAAAAAGCGTGTTAAGAGGATATCAGATTGCCGAGGATTGAGGGATAGCAGTTAAATGGTACACCTTAGATAATATAAGAGAGGAATAGGTAGTAACTGTAGGGAATTACAGGGAAAGATTTAGTTTATTAAGTTGTCAAGGGATGATGTTACGTAATGTAGGCCGATCGAAAGAATATTCGAAGGGACTGCAGGACTGAAAGGAAACTGATTGGTTAAGACAAGGTTTCGTTTAGATAGTGGAGAAAGGCTGAGTGGATCAAATCTTAACATTTAAAACAAATGATTGAGAAAACGAGGGAAAGAAGAATAGAAACTGTATTTAGGTTTCATGGATTTTGCAACAGGCGTATGCATAGAATTAGTAGGGAAGCTCTATGGCAGGTGTTAGTGATATATGGTGTTGTGTTAGGCTTTGAAGGGAATCTAAAATATGTATGACGATGTGTCACAAACATGCATAAGAATAAATAGAGTTTGAAAGTGATTAGGGCAAGATCCAATATTTGAAGGAGACAGGGATGTGTATGCTCCTTGGTTATTCACTTTGTATGATGGATGGGGTTATTGAAAGAATTAGAGGTGGTTAGTGACAGGAAAGGTGGTTAGGAATAATGGAGATTGGAAAGAGAGTGGAGGGGGCGCCCGTACCTAATTTAAATATGCGGATGAATATGGTTTTGTGTTGGCGGAATCGAGAGAGTTTGAGAGGATTGGTAGATGGAATATTTCCTAGGGTGTGTAAAAGGAGGAGTTTGAAAGTAAACTTAGATACGAGTAAGGTTATGATAGTGGGAGTGAGGACAGTCCTCGGTGTGAAGTTATGTCAGATGGTGAGAAACTGAATCAAGTATCTGAGTGTAAATATTTAAGATACATATATTGGATAAAAAAGGGAATCGATGATGGCAGAATATTAGTAGCGAAAGTTCGTGTAATGGTAGGAATGTGGCTGAATGCAATTAAATACGTATGGTGGATGTAAAAGGACTAACTCTTGAGTGCGCGCACTAGGGTCTTATGTGAGGGTATGTTGTTACCTATGTTAATGTATAGTAGTGAGACTATGTCTGGAATAAAAGGGTGATAGAATTCTAAAGTTCAATGGGTTAAGATGGACAATCTTAGGAAGTGTGAGAAAAATGATAAAATGAGGAATGAACCGATTAGGGAAGAGTTGTGTGGTTGTGAAGAAAGGAGTAATGAGAGAAAAATGAAAGTAAATGAGATGGTTTGGTCAGATTTGGAAAGGATAGATGTAGTCGGTTGGTTGAAGCGGATTCTTAGTGGTGAATGTGCTGCGGAATCGACCGGCTGGAGCGAAGAAAAAGTGGAGTTGAGTCATCAGAAAAGATATGCCTGGAGGAGAGGAATGTGAGTTTTGCAGAGGCCAGAAGAAAGTTGCATAATAGGAGTGAATGGCGGGGTTTTGTAAGAGGGGGGTAGTATGGTTGTGGTCCCACCTGGGCCAAGGGATTGAACCCTTAATCCTAGATTAACGAGATGCCATAGTGAGGGTCCGTCTTGGTCTTACGTCTTATTCTTCTACTACTTTCTGGTTCCAGGAATGAGACGCACCTTACCTCCCCAACATTGACATGACCCTAAATTCTATAATATATATTAGCTATATAATATATGATATATATATATATATATATATATAATAAATATTATATATAAGATATATAATATAAATATACTAATAGAACATAACGCATTTTTATTTTATAAGGTATATATTTGATATATAATATAATGATATATAATATATATAATAATAAATATATGTATATATATTATATATATAATATACACACACAATTCATGAGAAACGCTACACATTTAATTCAAGAGTAATAGATCTTTAAAAATATTTAATTCAAAAATAGTTATTAATCTTCATTGATATTTAAGAGTAATAATTAATCTTCCAGAATATTTATTCATGAGTGATAATTTTGATTTGATCTTTAAGGACAAATATTTAATTCAGAAGTAATATTTTATTTTCGGAATATTTAATTCATAGGTAGTAATTCAATTTCAAGATATTTAATTCAAGGATAATAATAGTTAACCCTCAAGAATATTTAATTCAAGAAATATTTTACCTTCGTGAGAATATTTAATTCAGAAATTATAAATTCATCCCCAAAATTATTTTATCAAGGGTAATATTTTATCTTCAAGAATATTTAAATCAAGGTTAATTATTTGTCTTCAAGAATATTTAATTTAAGAGTAATAAGGAATTCATCTTCAACTATATTTTAACTCTAGTAATATTTATCTTCAAGAATACTTACTTCAAGAGTAATAATTCATCTTCAGCAATTTTTACTTAAATTTTTTTTTTTATTAGTATTAAACTGCGGAAAATGATTCTATATGTAATATCAATGGAAAGTTTTATTATTATTATTATTATTATTATTATTATTATTATTATTATTATTATTATTATTATTATTATTATTATTATTATTATTATTATTATTATTATTATTATTGAAACTGAATCAGAGTCAAAGGAGATTTTACTCCTCCATCAGCGGATTCGAACCTGGACTCGCGTACGCTGGAGTTATTATTATTGATTATTATTATTATTATTAATATTATTATTAATTTATTATGTATTATATTTTATTAATTATATTAATTATATTATTAAAATTATTATTATTATTATATGATTGGTATTAAATTATTATTATTATTTTTCTCAACGTCTGCTATTTGTGGACGGAAGATTATGAAATTTCTAAACCAATTTTTCATTCTCATCGACCGCCATTGTTTTGAGCCAGAATCACGACGTCAACTCCCTTGTTTGGTTTAATAATTGTTGATTCTTTTGTATTATGTTTAAAAATAAAACCTTTTCAGCTTTATCTCCATGAAGTCGGGCAAGTCTATCTCTGCAAATATTTTGAATAAGATATTTTTGAAATCTTAGTTTTAAATTTTCAAAAAAAATATATATAGATGCATTATTATTATTTGGTGCAGCTTCAGAAAAGCTAGTTACTTATTATAATTTAAGTGTTATTTTTTTAATCGTCCGTGTGTGTTATGTGGTGTAGGTGTGTGAAATGTATGATGTGTGTGTGGATGCTGTGTGATGTGTGTGATAGTGGGTGTGTGTGTGTGTGTGTGTGTGTGTGTGTGTGTGTGTGTGCTAAATAAAAATAACAATAGGAACAAAAACTAACACATAATAATGAAGAAAAAATTTCTTACAATTTTTTGAAAAGGTTTTAACAGATTCCTAAAACCATAAACAAATAGTAGATATAGTATATATATATATAATAATATAATATATATATATATATATATATATATATATATATATATATGATATAATTATATATATATATATATAATAATATAGATAGATTATATATAATAAATATATATATATATAATATAATATATATATTATATATATAAATACAGTTGGTGTGCCTGAGCGCATTATTCAAGGGGTTCTCTCTAGGTATGGATACATTGTCTATTTTTCCCTATCAACTAAAACCTAACAAAACCTTGGTTTCAACTCTGTTTGTTTTCGTGCCTATTCGCCACAGGGACGCTTCCCTTCAGAGAATTATCGTCGTTTTCAAACTGTAAAAAACTCACTCAACTTTTGTGGATCTTGGCAATCGAAACAAAATCTGTTCTTGGGACACTAAAAACGCTTCTCCGATAGAAAATGCAATAATATTATTGGTTCCTCTTCCTCGTCCTTTTTGTCATTGTTGCAAAAAAAAAAAATGTTAACTCATAGCTCAAGAGTTATATGCAGTACTAGTGCTTGTCCTCTCTTTTCTCTTTCCACTCGCTCGTGTTTCTTCCTCTTTACCTCCTCTTGTTTCTTCTGATTTCCTTCCTCTTGTTTCTTCCTCTTTCCTCTCTCTTGTTTCTTCGCGCTTTCATCCTTTTTTCTTCCTCTTTTCTTCCTCTTGTTTCTTCAACTGACTAGAGATGACACACCAGATATATATTTGGTAGCTATTACTAAATTTTCAGATGAAGCTGACGGCAGAAACAACGAGATTGGCATCAATAGACTGGACTCGGAGATTGATTACCACCATGAGGAAGTCCTTGAGGCTGAAACCGGAACTGAATCCACAAATGTAGTCGACGTTGGAACAGATGGATCGACAGATAAACCCAGAGCTGGACCCACATAAGCTGAAGTTCGAACTAAACTCACAGATTAAGTTAAAGCTCAAACTTAAATTGGATTAACAGATAAGAATCCAGCTCTGAAACAGGAACTGAACACAAAGATGTAACTTGCGCTGGAACTATAGTTGGATCGACAGATGGACCCAAAAATGATTCCATAGTTGAATCCTGATCTGAATTTAGAGCTGCACTTACAGATGTAACTGGATGTGGAAATGATCCTCTCTCTCTCTCTCTCACACACACACCACACGACACACTCTTAAAGATTTTCAATCAATATCTAATTATTCAGAAGCAATAACATTATTTTTCCACCACCATAGTTGACAACATTTTTTACAAGTACAAAATATTAAATTTACTTATTTCTTCCTTTTCCATTCCAAAACTGTCCAATAATCACTAATAGCAATAAGTGTAATTTCCTATCAATATCCTTAGATATATTATATATTATATATATAATTATACCACCTTACACTTATAATTATCCATAGATTGTATGTAATAAAGCTTAAAAAGACGTCCTTATACCTAATTATATAATACTCACACTACTACTGGATTCTCGTAGAAGTCTCTCTATCTGTGTAACATTTCCATCTGTCTATTTTATTATTTATTTTTTATAGTTAGTATTAATATACTGAGTTTTATATTTTATTATGCTTATATAATGACCTATAGAGACTGCTCTACTCTATCTAACTGATCTTAAATTAAGATACAAATAAATTATATAGATTATTAAAAAAAAATATATACATCCCCCTCGACCACCTGGCTAAACTCAGCTAGAGAAGTTTCAAGGAGTAAATTACAATAGATTTAATAATAGGCCTATTCGTTTTTCATATATATGATGAAGACATGGAAAATACATAATTGATTTTTCTATCCAAATCTATAAAGTAATGAAAAATTGAGTGAAGACGTTATTGAATAGGAGTTTGTTCCAATTGAGATAAGGAGGACATAAGTGTAAGAATTATTGCTTGAACAATTCTATGCTGGGTATGGAGATGTGAGCGAATTGTTGGTTCAATTTTCCTCAAACAGTATGTTTTGATTGTTTTGATAAGATGAAAAAGACCTTTAATTGCTCATTTTCAAGATTTTCAATGTTTTTTTTATAGTCTGGTTTGTAGACTCGTTATGTTATCTATCCACTTTATAGTTTGTTTCTTTTAGCCTTTTTGTCTTTTTTTTAGTTTGCTCCCAAGGTTTCAAGTTTTCAATAGAAAAAGTCATAACTTATACTATGTATTATCTTCTTCATTGGTATAGTTTGGTTTGGACTAATCATAGCGGTAAATCTTTAGTATTTAATCACACTCGTTCGATATAGCACTTTCTGTTGGTTGGGAAAAAAGACCACTCACTAATGTTCGCCTTATATACTTTTATAATATTTAAAGTAATTCAATTAATATTTTATATATATAATATATAAGGATTAATCATAATTATATATATATATATATATTATATATAATATAGTAGATACTTGTGAGAGGTTTAATTTCTAACCCAATAAACTATTTATATATTGACCACTATCACTATAATATCCTGATATATTTGCTAAATCTATTACGTTATATGAATTAATATTATATATATTTGTTATAATAATTTTTTTACTAATATATATATATAATATATATATAATATATATATATATATATATTACTATACTATATAACTATATACATATAATATAATATAGTGATAAAACTTAAAATATCACATATTATCTTGAGTTATATATTCAACTTTATATACTATTTATAGATGTTACCATTATAAGTAAACCGTGACTCCTTCAAACATAAGATTTGTATCGGAAACACGGTATGTAATGAATTTCTTTTATAGCCAATTACATCATCACGATTCCATTCTTGTGTTTTTACTTGACACAACTATTTTTATTTTGGAAGCAATCTGCTCCAGCATTTGATCTTACATTTTTAGGGCCACGGATTTGATTTATTACAATACTTTATATTATTTCGTATCTTCTAAATATTTATAATTTCACTAATAAACGTTCAGACTAAAAAATAAGGAAAGTATGATATATACTACTTTATAATAGGACATAATATAATCTATTATATAAGTATAATAAATTATATACGTAATAATATATATATATGTATAAAATATAATAACCTACAAAACTTTCTCACACAACACCAATTACTTTCTCTATAAAAGATGGTCAGATTTTTTTAATGCTCACAGTTAGTAACTAGAACGGCAGCACCTACGTAAAACAAATTATATATTTGGAATCACAGACACCGCATAAAATCAACGCGCAGGGATTTAAACTTTTTCTGTGTTTTCCCTAACTTTATTTTGTGACCGTAGAGTAATATTCTTTATGTTTTTGTAAACCTAAAATACTATACCCTAGGGCTAATAACCGCAAGTAAAGCAAGGAGTCAGAGTTCTATATCTATCGCCCTCCTCACGGCTGGACGAACGGGTGGAGACATAGAGTTCCCCTCTCTCTCTGGAATATGGTCTCACGAACCCCCGCTCGTTGGTTCTTTGGGTGTCGCGGGTTCCTCCAGACTCAATCCAACCATACCGGATAATTGAATCAACATTTCCACACTCTGTCCCCGTCGGCTCGAGCCCTCAAGGAGACCATAGAATGTTCCAAAAAACATAAAAAATTTCACTCCTCGAAAATCTAATCGGGGGCTCGAGCCTGAAACGTGGAGTCAACTATGCCCAGGGTGTGGAAGGACGTTAGTACATACCCTGGAGGGGCCTAAATGTCGGAGGAAACCCCGCGATCACATCAAGACCAAAATAGAGCCCGGTGGTATCCGTATGAGAAACACTCCCCGAATCAGGGGAGAATTCTACAGTATCCCCCCCGTCGCCTAACCGGAGCCCATTCCGAGGCGAGAGAGACTCCTAGCACACCCTTTGCGAGCCTTTACTCCATAGGCTATTTTCCAAATTAGTGTAAGAAAAAAAAAAAACATTTACCTTTCAATAAAAAATATCAAAAAAAAATAAAGACAAAAGTCTGAAAGAAGTATAAAATTAATAATTTTCTAGTGCTGCATTCCAAATATATAAATTCTCTATATCTTACTGTAGGACCTGCCGTTCTCTAAGCTATCAGACATCAGTGCCTGCGTAGCCATTAAAAAAATATTATTGGATCATCAAATATTAGCTATATATATATAAATATGTATATCTATAAATTCTATATATTTTTAGTTCACAAATATATGATAACTGTTTAAATCTTTATATTTATATGTATATCATATGCGACTCCTAAAAATTTCAAGATTAAATATACATATATATAGGTATATAAATTTACCATAAATATTAATATATAATAACTAATAAAACAATATATATATAAACAAAACCGATAATATTATATATATATTAACTATAGCCTATTTTAGACTGAATACGATATAGGATATTATAATATATTTATATAAATACTAAGAGAAACAGATTAATAATCCCTATATAACATGATATTATGTTTAATTATTGCTAGAAAAATAAATTCAAATATTTTAGATAGCTCTTTAGATAAAAAAAAAGTAAGTTTCTTAAGTTGAACGTTATAAGCAAGTCGAATTCCTAAATAATTTTAATGTGCTATACAAAATTAATTCACCACCTTTCCAATAGCTAAATTAATTATGTAAAGCGAAGCAATAACGGCTTACTTAAGGGCCGTATAAATTAAATAAATATAACTTATTAGTTAACAGTATACTAAATATAAATTATTAACGTATTAGTAAATATACCGATATATAATTCCATAGAAGCTTGTTTTTTTTATTTATACATAATAGTATTATTAATTAAACCCTGGCGCTTTCGGCTGACAGAGACCTATATAATATATACTTATATGATCACAAGAGTGATAGGTATGTACTCTAATTCAACGTTATACCTAGAGACAGGTAACGAATAGCTTAAACCCTTATAGAAGATAGATATATGCTATCACTATATTCTAAAACCCAACACTATGACCACTCAGCTAACACATCGTTCGCGAACACCTAGAGAAAACCACTTACGACTTTATGTTTGTAAGTTGCTCTATACAGCTAAAGCTAATCGGGCGTATACTATTTTTTATATAAATATAATATAAAAAATACAATAAAATAAATATACATTTAAATATATATAATAATAATATAATATATATATATATATATATTTATAATATATTATTATTAATATATAATATATATATATGATATAGATATATATATATATATAATATATATATATATATATAGTATAGTGTAATATTATGTAATAATCTAACCACTGGTTGGAATTGTAACTTTTGATTGAAAACTATACTGAAGGAAAAGGAAGGTACTGAAAATATATATATTTATGTTAAGAACGACATTGGAAAACTGAAAACTAGGTAAAAGACTTATCTAAAAATAATAATTACTAGATCAATTGCTCTCAGCAAAAAACAATCAAGATATATATCTCACGAAAAAAAACCTGTTAGAACTTACAAAAAGAGCTTAGTCTATCCCACGATAAGCACAAAATTACATATTCTGGAATGCTGTCAATAATTTAATGAACGAATTCAGATAAATCTGAGTAAATATATAGATAAATAGCAAACAAAGTAAAAAAACTTTAATATAACTATCGGAAATTACATTATTTTAAATATTATGATATAAAATGTAGCAGGGAGCAACAAAAAATTTTAATATATCGATCAAGACTTACCATTACTATTTTATTTATAATAGAAATAAATATATATATGAAATAATATGAAAAAGGTAGGAAATAATATATTAACATTTAGAGTTTCTTATTAAAATATTATAATAATATAATTTAATAATAGCTCTTACTAAATAACAAAATACGCAGATTATATATATAATGGATAGTATCGCAATAATAACAATATATATATATAGTGATAATATAAAATAATAGGTAGTAAATATAAAATAATACTTCACACTGCACTAACTACTAATGTTATACTAACTACAACAACTTATAAAATACTCATACGTATTTGTGTAAATCTTTACTATTATTATTATTCAATTAGATTTATTATTATAAATATCAATAATTATTATTATATTTTATTAATTATATTATAATGTATTATATTATATAAATATTATTATTATATTAATTATATATATATTATATTATATTATATAGATTATATATTATATAGTAATTATTATTATATTATTAATATATTAATCTATATTATATAATATTTAATTATTATTATAAATTAATAATCTTAAAAATAAATCCATAATTAAATTACAGATCATGGCGAAATAATATAAAGTTGATTGATATAAATTTCATATCGTAGAAAATTAAATTATTTAATATTCTATTAGAATTTAAATTTAATATAAAAACGTGTTTTTTGCAAGTTATTTTTTTATCATTATGGTAATAAATTTTAATTATATTATTAATTAATTATATATTGATCTAGAGGACATCCATATGTAAGTAATCAAATTTTTATTTATCATTATATTCTATTCATCTTGATATATTACAAATATAATTTAGACTTTACTAATTAAATAATTGTTTTATTTTTATTAATTATCTATAAATGTTATTATAACTCCACTCAAAGAGGAATTATTATTATTATATTATATTACTCGACAACTTACAATGATAATGGATTATTAGTAAATTGATTATTATGCCTCACGTGGTAGTTTACTATCTGAATTCACTCTATTCTGATGAGGAGTAAATAAGTATCGATAGATATTATTAAAATTATAGTATATTTTATTATTGTTAATTTAGTTAGCAAAAATGTCGTCAAAATATAATTTGATAATTTATTATTATTCGTGTAAACTAAATATTCACAATTGTTTTGATTTTGGATTATTATTATTGGATGTTATCTGCGAGTTATTGTGATTATTAGTGATTTCATCTATTTCATCGACTCTCATCATCACTTATAACATTTTTATGAGTATTTAATTATTTCTTGATAAGTTTCACTTGTTCACGCAAAAAAAATTGGGGTCCCCCCCCTGTGTTCCCCCGGTTTTTCATATTCAGAACACAGCAGAACACTTCGACCCCCGCCTCTAAATATTTCTCATCTCTAATCCATCTAACATATCTCATTAAATATGAAATTAAATTTGTGCAAATATCAAAAATCAATTTATATAAGCAAGAACATTTTGTCCGTATTTATTAAAATGAAGCGAGTAGTGCATACCGTATCAAAGAGTACCCCCCTATACAAAATATGAGTGATCTGAGACAAGTATTTTATTTTTTTTTTTACATTTTCAATCTTACAATTTATATTAATATATCTTTCACAATTACACTCATTACTACATATTTCAACGAAAGCTATTATATATATCACGAGAATATATTTTATATAATATTTTTTTATTATATATTATATTTTTATCTATTATAATAACTAGTTTCCATATGAATAAGAAATAATCTCTTTAACACACGTTAAGGAGAATATTTAATAATGATAAATAATTTACCAAGCACAATATAGATAATCCATTTCCCAAGGTTTAAATCTGATATATATGTATAATTGCATATTTGAATATAGATATTTACCATTACATAAATGAAATACTGGATAATTAATAAATATAAATATAACTATATTAAACATATATAAATAATATATTTATAATAAATAAATATAAAAAAAAAACTTAATTTATTGCAAATAATACTAAATAAAATAAATTAAAAAGTTAACTGAAAATATGTTGCCAAATTTTTTTTTTTATATATGGTTAAATAATATTTCAATTTACGGATTAAATTCTGAGAATCAAATAAATCTCTATTCACTTTCAAAATAAAAAAAGAATTAATATAAAAATTTCTTTTTGCCAGGGGGACTAACTCTTTTTCTTCCTTTATATTTAATCTCTCTATCCATCAGATTCTTGACCACAATCCCAAAACTTTTTTTTCCCCTTCTGAAGGAAATGGACATTGCTATAAATATATAATAATAATAGTCAGGAACTTTGACGTAAGGATAAATAATCACATAAAATGTTCTAAACGTACTATACGAAAATTCCACTTTTGCGATCTTATCTGAACCAGAAGTACATGCTGTACTTTCTAATAAATAGAGATATTGAGCACTGCGATATTAACATACTCTTCCACAATCTTCAGATTTCAATTTCAAATTTGTATTCACGTTTTGAGGTATAGCCTCTCGCATGGAAGGCACTTCAATCATTGTTTATGCAAACACGCAATAGAGGAAAACATATGAAATTAATTCTTTACTGTACCAATTCTATAACATGATGGTCATTATTAGATTATATAAGTGATTATATTACATCCAGTTTTTATTATTATATCCAATTTACTAAGTAATTATTATTTCATATTCCTTATATTATTATTATCTATTATATAATCATAAATGATCATTATATCCACTAATTTATTCCAAGTACTATTTCACAATTATATTATTAATTATTATATTTATTTAAATAATATTAAAATAACAGTATTCTCGATTCCTTGATTTAATTATTATACGAATATTATAACCTTTATTATTAATCTCCTAATATAATATGATGATTAAAAGTATAAATCTAACACATTGAATTCCATAAAATTTATTATATCACAAAAAGCTGGAAAATTTATTATTATTCACTTTAATCGATATGATTATTTAATTTATTTCATTACTTACATTATTACATCTACAAAATTAATTAATAATTATAGTATAAATAATAATATTTATGTTATGTGTCATTTATTATTATTATTATAGTTTATATTTAGGATCCTATAAATCGCCTCGAGTTATTTTATATAATTATTATATTATTATTATTAATTATTAATTATATATTATTTATTACTATATAATCGGTATTGATATCACCTTATATATTTAGATGTACTATAATATAGTATTGTTTATATTTTCAAACTCTCAATTTTTACAGAGATATGAGATCACAGAGTTACGTATCACTGTTATATAACCGAGTGCTGCATTTGTGTTGTGTTTCTCGTGCTTGATTTAGTCAATGTTATAATATAACATATATAACTTCTAAAATATTAACAAAAATTATCTTAAGCACATTTATTATAAAAACTACTTTTATGAAAATATTTATTATATCACTCTAGAGACCTACTGAAGCTATCTCTCTTAAAATAATATAAAATAGAGTAACTAGGCAACAAGATTAATTACTATAAATACAAGTCTATTAGTAAAACAATCCTCTATTATACCCATAAGCGATTAGATTTAAAATAATCATATTCACCATGAAGTATGTTAGTCACAGAGAGAAAGATTCTAAGAATAAGAAATATAAATCTCCTAACGATTAGAAAAAGATGTATCAAGCATATAGCTTATACTAAAATGTAGCAATATAACCATCACATCTCTCTGTATCTCTTCTTTTTTGT
>JABUQX010090398.1:0-31442 GCA_015478945.1 Trachelipus rathkii | reverse complement strand
CACTGTATGGACGTTTGTGATAAGTTCTGTTTTGCCGGAGCTCCAAGGGTTGATTTATGTTCATAATGTTTTTAGTTATCTTCCCAGAAGGTGTTTGCTTCATTAAGTGCTCCCTGTTTTAATGTTTTAACTATTATAGTTTTTAATAAAAATTTAAAGAAATGGAATCATCCTTATTAAAGATAAGTTATTCGTTTTAATATTTGTTTTTGAAACTTTTTTTTTATGTTAGATAGTCATAGTTAGTTTTTAGAATTGTGCAATACGTAGTTAGTTTAGAAACTAAGGTTATATTTTTTTTCGCTTCGTCTTTTAACTTTAGTTTTTTAGTGTTTATTTTTTTTTTTTATAATTGAAGGGCCCTAATACAACAAGTTACCTATTAGGTTACTTATTTATTGCAATTTATAATTGATGATTTATGATTGTTAATTGTATTTTTTTTTATTGTCGTATTCGTTAATCTGTTAGGGTGTTTGAATGCGTGCTTTAAACGCTAAATTTTTCAATTTTACATATTTATTGTAATTAATGTTTTAGCATAGTAATCATTTTCAATTTTTAGGGCTTTAATGATTTAATCTGATCTCAACTTTCTTTTTGTCGTCTGTTTTTGTCTGTTGCTTTGTTGTTTTGTTTGTTTGCCGTTATGTGTGGCAGATTTTGCCTCAGGCGCGGGCTTTCGATTCGGACTTACCAACATCGCGTCTTTACTCTCTAAACTCTGCATCCGTGGAAATACACCTCCTTAACTCTAACCCAACCATTGCTCTTGTTCTGAGACCACAGATGGCTAAAGAATTCATCACGAACAAAATTAAAAATTTGACTTTAAAATTTTTCTAATTTTCCGTCTTTAAAGGTGAGTGATGTGCCTATGGTGAACATAAAACACTCCTGTAACACGTTCGTCGAGAATCTTGAACTCCTAACTTCGATGTTCTGTGGCTTAAAATCTTCTTCCTTCTACTACAATAAGCTTGTGCTTCTGCTACTGTTCACCGATCTTAATTAATTGTTATTCTTGAATATCTTACTACTTCTCACGAGACTGTTATATCTTCTCATCCAAATACTGAGGTCCTCTATTTAGGGATTCAATGTACAACAACATGAATGGTTGGGGTCCTTCATACTGATTTAGGTGGGAGGAGCCCGAATCATTGAGTATTCTCAACGTCTGAAGCAACTAATTAAAGAACCCACACCACCATTCCGGATCGTCCCAACCCAATCCATTACTACACTGACCTATTGTCACCACTAGTCCTTCTCTCTATAGATACAATACACCACCTTCGCTCCTATGGAAATCTGAACCAGCAAGACCTATAGTCTCAAAGATTAATACTTTCCTCCAACAGCTCCATCCTCGCCTACGCGTTTCTGGCACTTATCGGCTGATTCGGGCCTGCGTTGCTCTACGCTAAACTATAACTGGAAGACTGCTTTGTCTCTGGTGACGCTTCGACTTCTGCCAAGGGGGAGCTGTAATCGTTGACGGCATGAGCAGGTTATTCCCCGTCTTCGACTAAATCTTCTCTCCTCAAATCCATGTCGTTTCGATCGTGCCTTGATTTCTCTGGCATTCAGGCAGAGACAGTGACGGGATCGGGAGTGGAGAAAAATCTCGTTTTCTCCTATCGACTCTTTGCTAATTTCATTCAGCGAGGAAATCTTGCAGGGATACTTCGACTGGAGCAAAGCCGGGCTTTCATCAAACGAAAGTGCGGCAATCTCCTACTCCTACTGCCTACTGACAAATCTTTCTGGTCTTTTGCTAGTAACACTTCTAAATCAACTTCTGTAAAATCTGTCTTTCCTCCTTTATCTTGATCTGATGGTTCTGTAGCTAACTCTCCTTCGGAAAAGGCCAATCTCTTCGGCTCCTATTCCTCTAACTCAACAACGCCTGGACATTCTGGCTTCCGCTCCTCTTATCTTCTCCTTCCAGGTCCTATGCCTTTGCTGTGATTACATTTGATCGGGTGCATGGGCTCCTAAATCTACGAACGTTAGGAAGGCGGGTGGCCCGGATGCATTCCTCCCAGTTTGAGGGAGTGTGCTTCCGTGCTATCTCCCCCCCCCGTTCAACTATATTCTCTATGTCTCAATACTAACACTTTCCTCAGTGGTGTGGAAGCACGCACATGTCCAAACCTATCGAAAAAAGGGTGGAAGCCCCTCTGTCCTGTCCTCCAACTATCGCCTATAGGCTCTACTTGTATTCTATCTAAGATTTTGAAACTCTCCTCAACTCTCATTTCTTCAGATCATCTGGAATCTCATTTCACTTCTTTCGGATAGTCGCCAGTACGGCTTTTCGGCGCTCGAGAGAGTCTACTGCGATATACTCTCCTTATCTTACCGAATTTATGGTTTATCCGCACCTAGAACTACGGGGAAGACTTGCTGGTGGACGCTTGGAATATCCAAAGCATTTGACCGGGCTTGGCCGCGTCACTGCTCTCCAAAGCTCCCCTCCTTTGGGGTTCATTCTTCTCTTTGCGTACTTATGTCCTAGCTTTTCTTTCAAATCGTTCAATATCGGCTGTTGTTGATGGGCGACTTCTTCTCCTTTTCTGTCAATAGTGTTTTTCTCAGGGTCTGTCTTATCTCTACTTTATTCCTACTTGTTCATTAAATGATTCTTCTTCTCACCTGCACGTCTAACTCTATTCACTCTTATGCCGATGACTTGACCCTTCATTCTTCAACTTATTTCATTCTGCTCCCTCTTTTTGCACCTAGAATTGCCTCTCGTCTTAATCTTTCCGATTACATATTCTCGCTGTCTGGATAGAATTTCCGGGGGTCGTCTGAACTTGTGAATTCAATTCTTTAAAAAAACTCAACTCTCTACAAATCTCCCTCTCTAAGACACCTTCCAACTCCTATCTCTTTACTCGGACGTTCTCTCGGCTCTCTTTTGATTGGACAATGATAAAACATTCCTTTGGCCTTAACATAAGAACAAAAAAAATGTGCTTGCGAAACCTCACAGTCACAACGGTTGCAAGGTTCCTGCAAACAAAACTGGTGGAGTTCTGTTTAAAGACTGCAGACAGACTTTTTTTTCCTTCTCTCTCAGTATCTCCAGCTATACAAGGGGCCTCATCCGCCCTTGTATGGAGTAATGCTCTCATATCTGGGGAGGGCTTCTGGTTTCACCCGGCTTTGGACAAAGGCCAAAGGCTTATAAAATGTTCTGTACTTTCCAGATCACTTTGACCTCTATCTTTCGGGCGCGATGTTGTGCTTGTATCTCTTTCATAGACCGAAGCGCAGTCTCGAGGAGCTATATTCACTCGCGTACTCCACTCTTTCGTCGCCCTCGCTAGAAAACTAGGGTGCTGATCTGCACAGCCGAGTTTTTGTGTTGATGTTATCTACTCCAGGCTAGTTCGCTGACTGCTTCCTTCTTCCTCCACATTGTTCTGTGAATCTCTTCCATCTCCGTGTTTCCTGCAGCCACCGTCATATATTCGAGTTAATCTCCCCCAACTTCAAAGCCTTGCGTCTGTGCTCATCTGCTTAATTGCTTCAGTTGTTCACCCGTGAGCTGAAAACCCCCTCCTTGAATAGGCTCTGCACCGTGAGTGTCGGTGACAACTGTATAAAAAACAAAAAAAAGAAAAAAAAAAACAAAAAAATACAGAAAAAACATTCCGGTTATATACATAATTTAAATTATCTTTAACAATACAATCATATAAAAAGTACAAATTATTAAACTAATCCATTTTGAAGCCGAAAGTTCTGGTTTTTTTTGCTTATTCTTCCCTGGCACTTGAACCCGAAAGTATTTGTTACTTAAGATCTTTAATCTGTCCGATGCAAAAGAGTACCAAGGGATTCACATCTGGCTAGGGAGCATTGGAAAAAAAACAGTTCCGTTAATCTTTATTCTGATCGTAAAGTCTCCAGGGAAATATTAACTAGTTTGAAGTTTTGTTTGATCCTGTCACATCCGTGTCACTAGGAGGCCTTCTTCCTAATCACGTGACGAGATCAGACTATCAGCAGTCGAAACATATCGATCCTGCTATTGTTTCCCCGATCAATAATGATTTGACCGACTCGTCCAGGTTAAGCTGATCTTTTAAAATCTTATATAGAGAGCTAAACCCGTTTCTTATTCCTCATTGGTAAGCTTCCTTGAGTATATGTTTAAAATTATCTTCTCTTTTCACTTGCCATCTTTAGTATCGGTGCTTTAGCGAATCTCCTAGTGAAATTTAGTTAAAACTTAGATCTACTTTAATTTTGTTATATCAGTGATACAGATTCTTTTTCCATGAATATTAACATCGAGTAATATATGATGCCAGTTCTTCTGCTAATTATTTATCTTATCTTCAACTTGCGATCATATAAACTCAAAGGTTGGCTGTTGAAATGCAATGGTTGATTAAGGTTTACGATGCTGTTGAAGTTGAGGTTTGATTGAGGCGTTCGAAACTGTTGTTGTGTTGTTTTGTTGTTTTGTTGTTTGTTGTGTTGTTGTTGTTGTTGTTGTTGTGTTGTGTTGTTGTTGTTGATATTTGTTGTTGTTGTTGTTGTGTTGTTAGTGTTTTGTGTTGTTGTGTGTTGATGTTGTTGTAGGGTAAAACCACTACCTTATTATATTTCATCTTCTCATAATCGCTGTAGGGTAAAACCCCCACCTTCTTCATCATTGAGCAAGCCACTTGCTTATCAAAGGGGCTATAACGGAAAAGAGTAAAGGTAAGAACACACCTCCACCTTTCTGAATAGCCTTTTTATTGTAAAGTTTCTACGTTACCGGCCCAAAGTTTTTTAATGACGTGTTTCTTGACGACGTACTTTTACCTTCTGAGTCTGTTTAAAAGAACATTCCCTTTATAAGATAAGGCATACTCAGCAATACATTGTGATAAATTTTTATCTCGCAGATCAGCTTGACGTTTTCAGAAGGTTCTCAGTTTTTAAATTTTCATAAAGGTTAAATAAATCTCTACTAGAGTACTCGATATTCAGTATGTTAATACGTCTCAAGCTCGTAGCAAATATTTGTACGAGTAACACTCTATGCGCTGTTCTTAGATGAACTCACAGACAGTAAATAACCGTGAGGAATAGATGTAACTTCTTTAAACCTTTTAAACTTTTTACTTGAGGGAACATTTGGGTAACCACAACATTGACCTGACTCATTATCCCCTTCTGCTCCAACAAATAGAATACTGTACCCGCGGTGTTTAAAAGACCACATCCCTCATATACTATTTCTGATGAAAGATAGTCTGTTTATAAAAATACCTGTATGCTTTACAATGATGAGAGTAAACTTGTGTGAAAGTTCAGCTATATTCCTCAGTTCAAATTATGCAGTCAAATCGCAAAAGATTATTATAAGTTTGATGTATATTTTCCAAAAACTTTACATCGTATATACCTTCGTGGAATTGAATCACATCTTTACAATCATTAAACTTTCTTGGTAAACACTGTAACAAATGATTTTAACAGGCTTTTGCTCGAAAATTTCAAATTACTTTTAAAAATGTTTAATAAAAGAAAGGTTTTCCCGCATCCTGTAGAACCAGACACAAGACAAGTAGGTGCACGGAAAATAAATTTACCAACGTCCATTCTAAATTGATAACTCTTACCAAAACATTAATGAACAAGAAAAGGTCTGCACTTATGTATTTAATGCTAAAATAAAACTTGTTTTCTTTGCCCTCTTTTTATCCAAAGTGTTATGTTAACTAAAGAGAAAGAAACTGATCAATAGATCATAGATCAATAGATCAATAGATCAGTGCGGGCTAGAATAGACTGGTGTTGAATACTGATTACTATTATCTGCGGTATGTAAAATGCAAACTTTTTTAAGTATAAATCATAAAAAAATAAATTTTTAGTAAAAAACCAAAATTGTTAAAGCAAATAAAACAAAATAAATAAATTTTTATAGTAAAACATTAATGTTAAAGAAAACAAAACAAAATAAATAAAAAGTTTTGAGATATGTATACAAAATATGACTTGAATCAATAGATCAACTAGATCAATAGATCAATAGATACAATTAGATCATGGATCCGAATGGGTTAGGTATGTTCGATGTAACTCATGATTTACGGAATTACTGCTTTACTGATTTCACGGTTTACTTTTAGAAAAAGGGTAATGTAAAATACAAATTTTTTAAAGTTATAAAAAATTTAAGTATGAAATTTTGTTTTATACAAAGATTGAATCAAGTGAAGATCAAAGATCAATAGATACATTAGATCATGGCAAGATAGGAAGGTGTCTGGAAGGCAGTTTGATTTACTGAGTAACTGCTTTGATTTACTGATTACTGATTTACTGATTACTGTCTGTTCAATTTTCGATAGAAGTTGAAACATAACAATTTTATAGAAAATATGACTTGAGTCAACAAAAGATCAATAGATCCAAACTCAAATCAGATCAATATCAATAGATTCCAGTTAATGCCGTAGGCAAGGGGGTGTAGTTGATTTACTGATTTAACTGATTTACTGATTTTAGGTAAAAATGACCAATTTTTATGTTACAAACATAAAAAGAATAAAACAACATTGTTTTTATTTTTTTATTTTTTTATTTTATTTTTTTCCTGCATTGAGGATACATTATAAGCAGGGTGTATACCACTAAATGTCGTCCTTCTACGACCATTTCAGGTTGGGACCGGAGACCCCCGTGTTGGCGTACTGTGTACGGGCTATTTAACCCCATATATGGATGTGGTGTACCTCGATATGAAGGTTGGCCTTAATCACCAATGCTCTGTCGTTCTTATGTCAATAACCTCAGCTTTGGGGCTGGAGACCCCCCTTGGGTATACGATATTTAACGTCCATATATGATATGGTACCTATATGAAGGGTGATACCAAGTTCAGCCTTCTACGTCAATATTTCAGGTTTTGGCTGGAGACCCCCCTGGGGCGTGACTATTTAACTCCATATATGTTGTGGGTACCTTATATGAAGGGTGTGTAACCAATTTCAGCCTTCTACGTGCAATTTAAGTTTTGGGGCTAGCACCCCCCTATGGGTGCATGGGGACGTAAACCTCGTCTACGACGAG
This sequence comes from Trachelipus rathkii, assembly GCA_015478945.1. Classification (NCBI taxonomy): domain Eukaryota; kingdom Metazoa; phylum Arthropoda; class Malacostraca; order Isopoda; family Trachelipodidae; genus Trachelipus; species Trachelipus rathkii. The sequence continues at coordinate 24,350 of JABUQX010090398.1, read as the reverse complement.
TTAACGTCACCCCTATGGGGTGTCAAGTTGATAGAGAACCATGTTGCAAAACTCATCGTTACTAAGTGAGAGTGCGGTTTTGCGATTCGGTGCCGGGTACGGTTGCGGTCGGTGCCGGTGCCGGTGCGGTGCGTGCGGTGCGGTCGGGGCCCAAAACCCGGTGCGGGATATACACGTCAAGTAAAAATAATATTCGCGGTAATTAAAACATTTATTTATTATTTATTTATTTATTTATTATTGAACACGAATTAATTATTTAATTACTTTATAATTAATTAATTTATTTATTCATTTTATTATTAATTATTCATTTTTATGTTCGAAAAAACCTTCCCGGTTTTTTTCGTCGATACAAAGGCGAAAAATTTACTTCCGGCCAATACCGTACTTTAACTACTCAAAGGATGTGAATTTACGAGTTATGGTAAAAACCATCATTTAAACTGAATAATAAATAATATAGCACTGTATGGCATAACGTGATCTAACTACTGAAATAACCTTCTATCTCTATTAGGATCATTAATTAACACCTACGAATCACAACCGTTCCCGCCCTCTTTATTATATGTGAGTCACTTATATTTCACTTCTCACCTAAATATAGAGAGGAGACGATCACAAATCATTGCCATCACCAGAATCAATAACCCTCCAACACACAAGAAGACTTTTTTATAGTAGTGACAAAATAGGAATGTATGATAACGTGCTTGCCATTGTGTCGCCTCTCCGTATCTCTCAATCGATAAAGAGTTCAATTATTTTTCTCACATTAGATACAGCGCTACAAGATTTTCCTACTTCCTCTTAATGTTTCACTATGAGCTTATGCAGAAGTATATATTACTAAAGATCATAATAATTATTGCATTTGCATTACGAAGCTGTCCTTATTAACACACGGAGGTATATGTCTCCAATAACTAATATATAAATGAGAATTTTAATTGTAACCCAATGCAGTGAAATTGTGAGTAACTATTCTTGGCACACATTCAAGGAATATACTATCGTTGTAAATGTCTCATTGTTTTCAGCATAAGCGTTCATACAGGGGGTTGAGCGTTGAACTCATTTATCTAAATAATACACATAAATATGTGTAAAGAAATTTATATTATTTATAACTATTGATAGAGAATACACGAAAAATATAAATATTTATTATGAGTGTAGAATTTAAGTCAGCCATAGATAAGGATTAACAAAACCAACAAACTTTGGTATCGTTTTTACACTGTGTTATATCACAAAGAAAATCTTCCTTCAATAAATGATGTATCAACACACACCTCCCGAAAGCACTCTAACTGTATCATGCCAAGTAAATTCAAAACTAAAAGCTGCAGTGTTCACTCAATGCATATGTTTAATTGATTATTATATATACTCTTTTTATCTTTCCATAAATAGTAATAAACAACTTTCTGTTAGATCCGTTAATTTACTGTGAAAAAAAAAGATATCTGAGAGAAAATCAAAAATGTTCTGCACCTTTACCCTCAAATCAATTCTGACCCCCGAATTTAATAAATTTATAATGAAACCATTGTACCATTGAAATATTTTGTTTGATTATTGATGGAGTACATCCTTAAAATATTTGGGATAAGAATTTAGATCAGATAGAAAAATTTTACTGCATCTTAATAAACCTATTGAGTGAACAAGAATATATATAATTTTTTTAACTTCCTCCCAAAGATCAATACACAATCTTCAATCATTGACAAAAACCACGGAATTAGACTGACTGTTGGAGTTCTCCGTTATAGAAGACTAGCCTTCTTAGTAGCAGAAACTTACAACATCAACACCTAAGTAAATATATAGATAAACATATACTACGATCCGCAATAGTGAATAACGCTGAGTCTTCAAGAATTTATTAAATATTATATCTATGATTTTTTTTCTCACTTTCAATGACTTATTTTGTATAGAAAGGTTGATAAAAATCTATAAAGACTTAGCTTCGTCTCAAATTGTTATTATTAAACCTAATTCATAATCACAATTAAAGATGTTTATTTTGATTGCGATTTAAAAGGCAAGCCATAAAAAGCAATACATCGAAAATATTGAATTAGTTTGAGTAGGATGGCCAAAAAATATGGATACACAGAAATATCGACATTTTTTTCGATACAAAGCTTTTGGCGATATATTGTTAGGCGATATATCGATATTCGATATTTTTCTTAATATCGAAAGCCGAAATATTCTTTTAAAAAAAATTTTTTTAAAGCCGGAAAAAAATAAAATCTATCCCCCCTCTCCCGACACCCTGAAGTGATGAAACTCTTTTCCCACCATATGTTCTTCGTTCTCCCCCAATGTCGTGTATAAACCGAAAAATTCTGGTTTAGATTTCGCTTGTCGAACTAAAGATAGGAGTCACTCTGCCTAAATACCCTCTTTTGCTGTATTAGAGTACTTTTCTATATGTTCCTTTTCCTTGTTCTTGTGTATTCTTCCGAAGAATGTGATTTCTTTTCTAATTTTTTTTTTTCCATTCCTCCTCAATGGTTTCTTGTCTTTCTCCTTGTAACGTCGCCCATATTGGAATTGCGGCAGCTTCGTGTTGTCATATTTCTGGAGGTCCTCTTCATCTACTACTAGATGAGCTACTCCTATTTTTTCTCCTTTTTCCAAATCTTAACTGTCCTGCGTGACAGTTCCTGATTGTAATATATACCTTCTTTTGTAGCCATGTTGACCAATCCTGGAGGGGTAAATTCCAAATCGGGTTTAATTGTAGCCTCTTCGACTATTTTCTTCTCGATCGCACACCACAATATTCATCTCCTCGAGTTTCATATCCAAATATGTAGGATCTCCTTCCTACACTGTGGGCCATAATTGCGTATTTGATAGTCCACACAAGCCTTTACTGAACTCCCAAATCAGTTGTATCGAATAAATTCTTAACTACAACTCCTATCTCGCTAGTATCCCCATGTACTGGGGCAAGGATATGTACCAGTCTCCTTACAAAAATTACCCCGACCTTTCTGTGAGAAAGTAGACCTGTTCCTGTATTGATATTTCGTTCACCATATCTTGTGAAAGAGCCCGCGATTCATCACACGCGATATTTTATATATTATGTTCTTGAGATTAAAAAAGGCAAATACCCTAGAGAGATTTGCTGAACCATATATCGTGTAGTTTTTCAACTCACGAAAATGAAATCTGCTTCGACACCCATAAATTAGACTTATTCCCTCGATTGAAATCCTTTAATTTTGCTGTTTGTAGTGATTCCATCAATCTTATTCCTTAAGTGTCACCTACGTCCTACGCAATAAAACGATAAACTCTGTTCATTATCCTTTTTGAGAACCTTTCTGGTAAGATCAACGGATTCTTTGAATTGGTCCTGGCTCATGATGCAGTATTGCGAACCTGAATCAACAATAGCTGTCATTTCTACATTATTTAATTTGTAATAACAAAATTTCAACAAAGGAAGTAATATTTTGATGCCTTGCTTTACCTTCAATGGTTTTGTCCTACTGGTATGGGCGTGTATATGCCAGTTTGTAGTGGTCTCACTTGTGCCTGGTTTCTCTTCCTTGACGTATCTCCACGAGTATTGGGCATCCTTAACTTCTGAGGTTTACCTGCTTATGAACTCCTCGCTTCTTGGATCCAATACTTATCAACTTAAAAAGCCGGGCTGGTCTAAACAGTGATTACTTGGAGTGTCGCTCTGCCTCGTTTCCCGGGGTCGGGCGAGCTACTCGTCTCCCGAATTGCTGTTTTTGTTACCCTTATTAATTCTTGTATTTGTTCTGAAGTGGACAGGTTTATCCTATACCTAAATGTCCATTTGTGGCATAAAAAAGACTAATCTATTTGCTTCAGAAATGGTATTACCCTCATATATATACCTCGCCACAGTACCTCCCCCAATTGATCCTGTTGATCTTGTCTTCTATTAACTTGTTCTTGTTTATACCTCTTCTGAGCAATGCGCACTATTCTTAGCAGATCACACGGAGTGTAGTACATTACTGCCCGCGAACATCCCTAAGTCTATCACACCCATTATATTTCGGACATTACTTCCTCTTTTTAAAATTGTGACTTTGCTTATTCGCTCGTTTAAATATGTAATTAATCGCTACCAATTAACCCGATTTAGTAACATCTTTTTATTCCATACTATACCTAAAAAGTATTGTCATTAATCTTGTCGCTTATTTTGCCTGGTGTATCCCTGGTGTATTTGTTTTCTGCTGAATTACTGGCCTTCCAGTGCGCACTTATCTTATGCGACTCTAATTGATCTACACTGTCTTTTTCTGTGTAGATTTAGGATTCGCGAGTTAGTGTGCTGCATCCATATCGAACTCTTATAAATATTACATCTTCATCCTTTTATTTCATATGCTAGGAGACAGTTCAAGACCAAGTCTCTTCTACGTGCTAAGGAGATCCAGACGTGCCAGCTAGAAACTGTTTTAATAGTGAGTCCTATGTGTACTCACCATACCACTAATTTAAATAATATTTCTAATAGTTTTTTATAAGAATCACCAATAACTTATTTTTATTACTATTAAAATAAGTTAATCATATTTGATAGATTCTAGCTTACAATAATGTCTCTATCTATTGTTATAGAATACACTATTTAATTATTTAAATTATGCAAAGTGATTTTTAATGAAATTGTTATTAATTATTCTAGTGATTAGAAACGCGTATTATTTATTCATTATTTATTATAATGTATTCACCTACATCCATCAATAAAGTTCAAATAATAAATAAACACTACCCTAAGTTCCTCAAATCCAACATCAAGCTTTCTTAGCACAATATCACTAAGCTACTAACCTCTTCGATTGAAACCTTGTAAAGTATATTGGGTAATGAGACTCAGGGAAAAAGTATGGAGTAGTATATCCTTTTTATCCATTATCATTAACCAACTTTTACTTCTATACATATACTGATAAATTTACAATATATATTAAATAAATATTTAAATAAGCCTAAAAAACTAATCTCTGGAGTGTAAGGTCTATATTATATTATAGTATATATATGATATATAGATATATATATATATATATTATATATATATATATATATAATATATACTTATATAAATAATATATATATATATATAATATAATATTATATATATTATATATATATAATATATATATATTTATATATAAATATATATATTTTATACTACAATACAAAGATAATTTAGAGTTTATATATAATATATTCTTAACATAAATGTCGAATTAAATAAATAAATATATATAATATATATATAAAGATGAAATAAAATCAATAAACTAAAAAAAACTTTACGAATAGTAAAACGATTATATATATTAAAAAAAATTAAGATTTTTAATGACACTTACTTATGTATTGCATACAATAAAAAATAAAAAGATTAACAATATATGCAATGAATGGAAATATTCACAATTATAGAGCAGTTAGCAATTAATATTGTAATATATCATTATAAATATAAACAGTAAATTACATTTAGTATTATCATAACGCATAATATTTGAATCAACATACTGTATTGTAATTAAAATAGTCTATTAAATGTCAAAAAAAACAAATTTTTCTTTAGTTGTACAACTCATCAATTTATAAGCCAGTCCGTATTAACCTGTCGTCTCCATAGTACTTCGCAGCTTAAAGTCTTATGATCCTTCGCAGAGTTACTGAAAGAGAGTTAGTATACATACTATATAATGTTACTTGAGTCAGGTTGCATTTACTGGCGATTAAGTAGTATCATCATGAAAAGCTCATATTTTTCGTCGTGGACGTAAAAGATAAAGAGTTACAGTCTACCATTTATTAAAGAACTATGGAGTAATAGATAACAAGTAATTTGAGTTCTCACTTACTCAGTTTCATTAGTCCTTCCAAAATTATTATTATATTTAGTACCTAAAAGATTCTGCTCTTCTCTATATGCCTTCTAAAGTGGTTAAATAAAAATATCATAATAAAATTGAAGATGTCTTCCTTTTATTATACTCATCAGTATTTGTTATTATAATTAGAGTTAGGCATGTAAGGAAAGGATATATAGTATATGAGTTAGTAATTATTATTAAGAATAGAGTAAAAACCGTTAAATTACCATAAAAAAGAGTTTAGTATAGATTTCAGATTACGGGAAGTATTAATTTAAGGATCTTATCTCCAGAGCTCCTTGTAGGGATTATTGTTAAGCTGTAGTATGGTTGCTTACGGTAGCGCTAGTATACATTCTAACCTAGATTATGGCACACCATCTCTATATGTGCAAGATCAAAAATGACATGGAGCCCTCTCCGCACGAAGAGTTGCCTCACGTGAGTGATACCTCTGTATGTAACCCTTTTTTGACCCTTGTGAGACCTCTATAATTTAACACTTTCAACTCTGACCCTGTGATTTTTTCTTCATCTTTATCCGATGGCTCCTAACCATTTTCAACTAATATGATTGAATGTTGCTGCTAGAGGGTGTTATGACGAGTATATCTCAAATTAGTCTTGGTAATAATGATGAGTGAAGCATTTTTACAATACTGGCCTCTCAACATCGCCAGTTATATAATAAGTACTTTACTATACGATCAATTAATCTAATAGGCCAATTTGTAATTGAAATGACGACTTACATCCGTTTATGACTGATAATGGCAAACTGAAAGAGCGCTTTATATCTTTGTGGACGGTATTTATCCTTTTTAATGATAAAAGGATTTACGATAATATGTACTTTATAGCAATCATTCTTACAATAGTGCTTCTTAAACACGCTTGATGTGGCACTGTGTTTGTTCAGACCATTCTAGGTGATCTGGCATGAGGCATTGTGAGATATGATTTGGCATTAATTTTCTTTACTACAATGACCAAATTGTTTATGAATATTTTAATTTTATTGAATGTTCTCATTTATAAGTATACTACCACAGTATTATGACGTAGTATGTTTCTGCCATGTACATCAAAATCATTTTACTACTATATTATCCTGATTTGTGTAGAAAAAGACACAAGATGATAGAAGAAGCAACCTGACAGCCGTATATTAATAGGACAATTGTCCCCTCGCAGGCGCAGAAGTCATTCTGCTTGTAGCAGATCCTCTCGATCCTTTGGACCATAACTATGTCTTGACCCTTTTGGTAGCACAACAAGCTCTATATCGAAACCGCACAGTTTCAACATCGCTTCTATTTCGGTCGGCGTGACCATTTCGGCCACCCCTTATCTTCCATGGTCATTTTGGCCCACGGTATTTTTGGCAACCCTAATTTTTGGGCAAACCCTAATTTTTGGCAACCCTAATTTTTAGCAACCCTTCGAATGAAGGGTGCGCCAAACCCGTTGCGCAGCAAGCCGGTTTGTTAGCGTTAGGACTGACCCTGACAAAATTGTCTTCGTCGGAGATGCTTCAATTTTTGCACAATCCGCTTTTTGCGAGTTTCAGCATTCTTCTGAGGAATGGCTCACAAATATGTAGCCGACACAATTTATCCCCTCTTTGACTCTCATCGTGGAGCTCTATACGCGTCGGAGTAATGAGCTCAACTCCTCAGTGAGGATAATTCTCTCCCTCCTCTAGAAAATAAGCGACGCTTCATCTCTGCGCTTAATGTCACTGCGCGATCTTCCATGCACGGCCCGGCCTCCGATGAGTCGCGTTATTTACAAAACCGAGTGCTCTCCCCGCTGTATAGTAGTACCACATAAATACGACATATGACCTCTCCATATCCTGAATCTGAAAAACTCTGAGTTGGTAAGTGTGGCAATGTTTCTATACCCCTTTCTCAGAAATATGTATCGTCGGGGATCTTATTCGTACAGCGAGCACAAATCTTCCAGATCCTCTCCTGGCGCGCTCTCATTTCATTGCACTCGCGTAATCCTCCATAGTGGCTTGCTCCGAGAATTCCCGACGCCACGCTCATAGCCACAAACCAATCACACACATGCACACAACATATCACTACGAACGAGCCAGATAAATATTTATTACTATACACATCCAACTTCTGATCATTTCTCCTTAGATGATGTCGAGCTGCCGACTCCTAATTGGCAATCGCGTCCCTTTTCATCTACCGTGTCACCGTCTCTAAGCTCCATGTGATACACACACCTCTTCGACAGCACCTAATTGCTCTCAACAACTATGCATGTCTGGTTCTATTAGCCTCTGTGTTCTGCATTGTTCCACATTACAAAAACAGACAACTCGCACTTGAAACATCTGTTCATACCTAAGGCAAAACCCCTGACCTTTTAACCACCCCGTTCCCTAATCTCTACTTGAGCCTCGAAATTTGATCTTATGTGAAATATAAATAGGACACATATGGAACATCTCCTCAACTGATCACAAAACTATTCACCACTCTTCCTCGTCGTGACCATAAATTATAATACAAATACTATAGTGCATATATTATGTACCACTATTTGAGAACACCATAGTTGAAGGATATGATTCAGACCAAAATTAGTAGTATTAAAAATAAAAGGATCATCCAACTCATAATTACATTAATATAGTAATAATTAATCATCTTTTATAAAGTAGAGGGTATAGACATCCTCCAAAAAAATACTATTAATAGAGTCTATAAAAATTGAATATAGTGAAATAGCATACATTATATCAAGTTAAATAACTTGTTTCTTATTTCTACAGTATCAATAAATCTAATAGTAGAATTGAAACATTGTCCAATACGTATCTACCTAATTAGTCAATTTCAGTGTAATTCATCATAACGTGATAAATACGGCTAGGCTCCCAAAATCTGACCCATTATATTAGAATCGTCAGGTGCTGTGCCTGGTGTTGGAGGTTTATTCTTATCTAATGCGAATAATGCGAATTAAGTTATGAGAGTATATGTAGCGCTCATGTGTAGTCTATATTTGAACTTATTAATAATGTTTCCGATTTCGACTCTAAGACTACACAAATTTACCTTATATATATATGATTGTGTGTGTAATACGTGCTTCAATATAATTGTATTGTTGACTATTTTGTGTAAGAATTTCATAATAGAGTAGAAAACATATAAGGAAATAATATAAATATATATATATATATATATATATAATATAGAGGTATAATTTTGAAGTCCTAATGGTGAGAGATAAATGTTATAGAGAGATAGAGTAATGAGGAGATAGAGAATATATATAATATATAGAGATATAATGCAGGACATATAGATAGGGTTCTACTACTGTAAATCTCTGAAACATATGGTCAAGAGTAGGAGGCTGATAGAATGAGAGTAGTAGCATAGAGAGAACAATTTCATAACTGGAGGTCGTTTAATGCAGGAAACAAAGCGATTAGAGACAAGATTTTCTTGCTATTAAATTAGCATGCTCACCAATCATAACATTTATCGTTAGAAATACACTAACTAATCATGAGTTTTAGTATATAGTAATAAATAATGAGATAATATAATTATTAATAAATAATGATAGCTAAAATAACACTCACTCGAAAATGTGAGTAATCTCAAATTCAGATTACATTAGTTGTAATCATAAAAAATTACCTTATCCATATTGCTTAAGAATTAGTAGTTATAGCATCTACAAAGTATACTTATCAACTGGAGGTAAGTCAAATATTTAAATTATGCTAATTAAACGCCATGAACCCAAACAGATATAACAAGAATCGTCCTCCAGTACTCCAGCATGATCTGGAATCGTAAAATTAGTAAAAATAGCTTTGCATCATGAATAGCTGTTGAGAATTATATAGAGTTGGCGTTTTTACCCAACCCCAGTGAAATATAAAATAAAAGTGATTAATTTCATGCACTTGTGAACCTTAAAAACACTTAATAAAGAATTGAGATTCTGGACTGAACACAAAATCTAGAAGTTATATATTATATACATATCAACATTAATAAAAGCATAGATAGAATAACAATATTATTCATACACTAGTGTTTCAAATCATAAAATTTAATAAAGTATAGAACAATATATAATAATTAAGGTATGAGAAGATAAATAACTACTACGTATCGGCAATATGAAGTAAAATTAGTTAGAGAAAATGTAACGACTGCAAACTAACCTTATCCTACATATGATATATATAATATATAACTATGATATATATTATATATATAATAATTATATATATTATATTTTAGCAACTGTGAGCTATTGAGCGGCTAACTAATTAGTATTCATCTGGAAAAACTAATATTTGAATAATAATATAATATATAACTTTTCTATATCTTGATAATTCCAATGAGTTTTTAATTTAAACAATACGCAAATCCAAAGAGATTTTTAATTATGGTTTATAAAAATTTTATTATTTTATATTCTTAATTAATATATTTATTAATAAATATTAATTTATACAATTATAAAGTTGTGGCTATGTAAAATAAATTATATTGCCTCTAATAAACTAACACGTATATACATATACAGGGGTACATTTATGTATATATTATTATATTATATATATTATTATATTTATATTAAAAACAAAAGAGTCGTATATAGTGATATCACAGCCACGTGGGAAACCTATAATATTATAGTATATATTATATATAGTAATATATATAATATATATATTATATTAACTAATATATTTATAATGTATTAATATATATTATATATAATATATTATACTTGTATATATATTATATATATATATTATAATATATATAATAATATAATATATCGTAAGACGTACTTAACTGCACCCGGAACGGGAGCGTTAAGATCAAAAAAATTTCGGCAGTAGACTACTATTAAGAGTAAACACTTCTAGGGTTATAGGGCAGCTGCCCCTACCCTGAACGACGCCCATGCTTTGATTCCTTCCTCTTGGTCGTCTAAAGTTCATCTTCCTCTTCTGTGCCCAGGTTAGCCACATAACAATTTCACCTGCTTTAAGAGCTTTCTTTACTCATTTCCCATCTCTTATATCTGAATCTTCCTTGCCATTTTTCGGAGACCAATCATAAAAATTGTTCTTCAATGATTTGTTGTCCCTATCTCCTCTTTTATTGGACTGCCTCGTATAAGTGGCTTTTGAAACCCTTAAACGCAAATTCAATCCACGTTTTTCATTTTTTGCATCTCTAACCTCCAAAACTCTTTTTGTAACATCTATTCAAAGTCAATTCACCTGTCCATCCTTGCACCAGCTTTTTTAATCTAGCCCACGATAGGTAAGGTTATAATGTTTGACCTTAGCCCCTATATATACTATTAGAGTATGTCCTTAGTTCCGGACCTTCTAAGAAAATGTCTAAGGTTCTACCGCCCCAACGACTTTTATTGTCTTTACCTAGTTGTTCCTTGGCATATCGTTAGTAGTCTTCTATAAATGCCTCAAATTTCTGGACTTTTTCCTTATATTTTAAAGGTTTCAACAGGAAGTCCAAATCGATGTTCAAGTTTGCTCTTTCAACATTAAAATTTGAAAAATGGATTCTATGTTTGATGCTAATTGATTTCTTTCCTGACTTATTTAACATTCCGTGCTTATACTTCGTTTGTGGACATCATTTTCCTCCCTGATCCAATTCACTCTCAGCTTCTTCTATTTCATCTTCCGCTGTAGAACTTCCATCGAAGGTGTATTTTCTTTCCGCCCTCCTTCTCCTTTTCTTATTCTTCTTCTTTGGCCTGTTGCAACTGTGCTCATTTGTTACATCAAATGGGTCACTTGTTGCCCTCTCTGAACTACTTTCCTCATCTGTTTCATACCGTGGTGACTTCTTTGGTATATTCTTTTGTTTAACGCTTTGATCACGGGTCAGCCTCCATTTTTGGTAGGCCTGGTCCTCGATCCTCACTCTATTTTTTATGTTATAAAGACTTCTTGAGAATCAGTCTTTTGTCCTTTGAGGGTAACTTCTGTTACCTCACTCTTCTGTGCTGTGACTATCGGTTCCTCCTCTGTATTCTCTGTACGTGTGGGTCCTTTCTTACTTTTCAACACCTGAAATATTCCCTCTAATACCGTCAACATTCGATCAGTATCCAAGTTTTCATCTTCCGCTATAGCAACTTGGAACCCTTCCAAGTGCTCAATTGCGCTCAGTTTCTCGGTGGGCTGCTTGGTCTCCTCCATGTTAACTCTATCACCTTGCTCTTTGTCTGAATTTCCCATTTTAATTAAATAAATCAAAGGAAAAAATAAATATTAACAACCAACAAAAAAAATGCTAATATATATATATATATAATATAATATATTATATTAATATTAATTCACCTATATAGCTACTACATAATACTCAACACACTCATTCAAGGCCAAGGTAAACTTAAACACACATCATACACACACACACACATTACACTTATACACACATACTTGCAGCATATATATAAATCATATATATTATTATCCAATATCAACACCACACGGCAGACACACACACACGTAGCACATACTAATCAATCACAATCACTAATACACTATTATATCACTATATATATTTAACAACTATTAGTTAATATTTGTAATATCAGCATAGTATAATAATAATATTGTTATACAAAATAATAAATACAAAATTCCACTTATCATAACTCACTTTTTCATCAGCTCTACAAATGACAAAATACATAAATTCTTTTGTATGTTTTTCTATAAGTTCCTTAATGATCTGGATCTCCCTTGAGCTATCAAGTCTGAGCCGGTGAATTAATTTCCAATTTAATGAAGAGAGAAATTGATTTTGGTCCTATCCTCCTTCTTTCCTTACCAATTGTTCAGTAACCCTGACAAAAGAAAAGAAAATCACGGCCAAAAATAATATTCAAAAGAAAAAGAACAAAAAAATAGAAAAAACGAAAAACGAAACCTATCATAAACTCTCCTTGATATCACCTAGAAGCACTTTTTTTGGCCATCCTTAAATATAATCATTAAATATGAACTAACAAAACTCTATTATGTAGCGTACCTTCCGACTTAACAACATAATTTAAACATTAAGTTAGATCTCTTCAAATTAAAAAAAAAAAAAAAATTCGATTATGTTACTCCAGAAGAGAAAAAGCAAATTACCATAACTACCTATTATATATTGTAGTTATATATATATCCATATATATATATATATATATATATAATATATAGTAATTAACTTATATTATATTTATTTTATATATATGACGATTCACCATATAATTTATATTCTAGATATATATATACTAAATAGTATATATATATAATAACCATTATTTATATAGTTATATAAGTTATTCTATTAACTATATATATATAGTATCTTTTTTAGGTTTCATTATTGAGTATTTTAATAGTAAACCATGTTTCTCTTGCCTATCTTTACCTCTGTTTCGGTAGTATATAAATTATGTTTTCTTTGAACCACAACTTAAAACTCTATCAAAAAGAATTTCCTCAACCTTGTATGTAGTCTTCCCTCCTTTAACCTACTCTCTCCTCTCTCTCGTTCAACCACCGGTGATTGATCCTCTGTAAATTTTGTATGAGCCACCAGTGAAATGAAATTGACTGTCATTAAGTTACTTTATTCCCATCTTGTTTTATTATCTCCTTTTTCTAAGGGAGGCAGGGTTTCGTTCATTTACAGGGACCTTTCCTGTTATGGTGAAATAAGAGACAAAAAGGGATTGAGAGACACGAATGTTGGTTTTTCTTTATTGTTTTTTTTTATATATAATAAATAATATGAATAAATAAGTATTTTAATAACAATCCTAACTACCTATGGCTATTAACTTTAATTTATAAACACCCTATTAACACCTAAGCTAATTACCAAATATCAGTTGATTCATAATAAATTATTAATTACCAATGCAATTACGGGGATTAGTGTGTCATTAGTTTTATAAGTTTAGAGTTGTATACAAAAACACCTACCAGGAGTAATACTTCCTTTAAACGTTGTCAGTTATGCCAGATCGCCAAACGGGGTAACCCTTCGGAAGATGCTTTATTACTTTCAGGTGTTATGCGACGTTGATTTGTCATCTAACCCTGACCTCCTATGAATTGGTGACCTAGGTTGAATACCAGTTCAATAATACCTAAGTATGAATCGGCCTGATCCAACTGACAACAGCAAACCTGTGTGAACTTTCGGACCTCTTGGAATATTCCTGATCTGAGTTGAGTCTTAGTGGAGCTGAACCTAGGCTTAACCTGGCGCCTCTAGAACTTCAGTTTCAACCTTAGTCGGCAATTAGTTTAGCCTTGGCCGCCAATATTTTGCCTCGTAACCTTTGTCGACTTTGACCTCAGTGTCTTCTAGTATGCGCGATCAGAATCCCAATCTTGAGCTGGTCCTAACTTCGGATCCCTGAAATCGAATAAATGAGCAACCATTAATTATAATTCTTAGCCTTCATTTAATTGAAATTAATTAAATGAAAATTTACTCCTTATAATTTCTATTATACATAAATTAATAATAATAAATAATATATAATAATAATGTAATTAAAAATAATCAATATAATAATAATAGTATTTAATAATAATAATAATTAATAATAATAATAATAATTTCCCCGCAAAGGGAAACCTTTACGTAATACAAGAATAATAGTTTATAAAGGATCCAAAACAAATAAACCTGGCACTCGAATTCTGTGGGATCCGCGAGAGGTGATATTAATGAATTGCGCCAAAATAATTATAAATAAACAGCTAGTACTCGTAACCCCTAAATATTGGATTATAATAATGAAAAATAGCAATGACGAAAATAATAAAATAATAATAATAATAATAAATAATAATAATAATAATAATAATAATTAATAAATGAATAATAATTAATAATATAAATAGATAATAATAGATAATAATTTATCCATATTATTAAAATAATAATAAATCTTCCAAACTTTCCTTTCCTTCTTTTGTGATTGATAACCTAAATCCGTATGCGTGCCCCCTTTTTCAAAAATGCGGGCACCCCGTCGCATGATGCTTCATTCTTACTTTTTTGTTATGTGTTCCATAATCACCAACACACACAATCGCCTTACCCTACTACTCAGCACCACCGCATACCATAACACACACAATTACACACAGCACTACATTCTTACATATCATACCTTATAGATAGCCTATATATAATATATAATTAATATCATGATATATAAGTTATTAATATATTCCATTGACTCACCGAATATATATATAATGGTTATATTCTTCAGAGGTACTATAGTTATATAGTAATAATTATTATATAATAGTATTATATATAGTACCACCCACTCACATACACACAGTATACATACATATATACATTATTCCTCCTTAAATCCTTTGACTATTCT
This sequence comes from Trachelipus rathkii, assembly GCA_015478945.1. Taxonomy (NCBI): domain Eukaryota; kingdom Metazoa; phylum Arthropoda; class Malacostraca; order Isopoda; family Trachelipodidae; genus Trachelipus; species Trachelipus rathkii. The sequence continues at coordinate 8,964 of JABUQX010090398.1, read as the reverse complement.
TTCCTATAAATTACTGTGTCATTTTTACTCTAAACCTTTCCCGTTGTATCATGGACTATTCCTAATATAATTGTTCATTGTTACTTTAACAAAAATATCCTATTATAAATTTACAATGGCTCTGTTGGTAATTCCTCGTATTCTTTCCTATAATTTCTGTGTCATTTTAATTCTGAGGTAACTCCGTAAAAATTTATGTGTTTGTACATTTACAGATCTGCTTAAGAATCACGTTCATATACCATTCCTAATATCAGTTTTCATTGTTCCTTTCAAACCCCTACGAATAGAGATTAATATTTGATCAAACTTCACACACATATCATATATCACTAATTGACACAATTTATACACTATGATCAACAATAGCTTATATTTCATTGTACCTTACACTCTCCATAGACGAGCGTTACACTTATACCCAATTTACTCGACACTTAACTATACGCTACACCCACCATCAACACAATACCATACATCAATACCCTTCACTCATCACCACCTTTTTAATTATTTGACTTTAATTACTCTTTAACTGTAATTAACTATTAATTTAACAATCATAAGACAAATTTGTAAGAAACAGGAAAAAGCCAATAGTGCTAACACTCGATAATTATTATAATCATTTTTATCCCAAATTATAATAAACTACCATATTTTACAACTTTTATTAAATAAACAATACTTTACATACCCTTAAAGCAGTAAATCAGGTAAATCAAAGAGGTGTTATTAGCGTCCGTAAATCACTTCCAAGGGGTATAAATAGTATGGCCTTTCTTTTTTTACTGTTTTACCGCCTTATACTTGGTTGTAACAGACGCCTATAAATTCTCTTTATTTATCCGCGTCACTTTTTATTGGGATTTATTAAAACTCACTCACTCTATCGTAAATATTCACTTTATATTTCCATTATAGTCATTAATCCAATCTCTGGAGATTTTGCTTCTTTAACTATACCGCCTGAAATCCCTCCAATTTTTAGTACGTATTATAATACTTTAGAAATAACTTGTTCGGATTCAATCACAACTCGTTCAGTAAATCTCTTACTTTGTATTAAAGTTCCCGGCATTATCACAATTTCGTATATGAATCCTTATACTTAGTACACTATTTAAGCTCGTAAACTTCAATATCTTAAACTGTTTTACCTGAACTTACTTATGATGAAATACAATGAGTTTTTCTTTGCAGCTGTGACATGGTTTTCAACTTTAGCTCAAACAAAATTTAGGAGTGTTCCCCTTCTAGTTGGAAAATCTGAAGTCCATCTGAGACTACCGTAGAGCTTAAAATATAATTCATAAAGATTTTAGCTATATATATATATATATATGATATATATTTATAATATTACTACTATTTTACCTAAACGTATATATATATATATATATATATATATATTTATATATTAATATATATATATATATTAATATATATATATATATATATAATATATATATATATATACTATATATATATAACTCACATAGTATGCTTTTGTATATTACCTGCTTATTTATACTGCCTTTAACTTTTTATGTCTTATTACTGCTTTAATATACAACTATATATATTATACTACTAATAGTAACCAGACTCATTATATATATTATATATTTAAAGCCCAATGGAATAGTAAATATTACAGTATAAAAGCTAAATTACAAAGTCGCTAGGATGTATATTTGTATATAGGGGGTTAAACTACTCATTATAATATATATATATATATAGTTGTAATAATTATATATATAGTATAATTAGTATATATATTATATACTTTAGTTTTTATATTTATATGATATAATATTATATATTTTCTTTACTATATTTTATATTTAATACTGTCTAATCTATTTATTAAACTTTATATATACTTGCTTATAACTATTATAGCTTATAACCCGACACATATCAGATATTATATTATTATATATAACTATGTCACATTATATTTTAATATACGTTTTTTATCATATAAGTATTAAAATAGGCTGATAATTATAGTACACTATAATTATATATATTAAATAGACACTTTATTATATATATATATACTATCTATTTAATACTGTTTATATGAATAACTATATATATTATATATTTATATATATTCGCATTGACTTTTTATATGCTATAGTAATATATATAATATATATACTATATATATTATTATTATAGTATTATAATACATCTTATATATTATATATACTTAGTTATATTTACATATCTTATAGTCTATATATATTTATATATTATATATAAATATCATTACATATATATATATAATTATTATAATATATTATATATATATACAAGTATATATATATATATCTATATTTTATTTATTAATATTTATTTATATTATTTTATATATATATATTTTATATATAAATACTATATTATATATATCCATATTTATTTTTAACTTTATATATATTATACTAATATATTATACAATATTATATTTAAAATTTTATTATTTAATATAAATTTAATTATTTATTATATAATTATAATATTATATATATATATTTTTATTATTAAATTTTTAATTATATATATATATATTATTATATATATTTATAATGTATTATTTATATATTATATAATATACTTTTTATATATATAGTATATTGTTAGATATTAGTATGTAATACTATATAATTAGTACATGTCTATAGAACGTTGTGTTGCACTACGAAACACTGATACTAATATCATTTTTGGAAAATTATATCGAATTATTTTGTGAAAATAAAAAAAATTCAATAATATAATGAAAAAAAAGTAAAAAGTAAAATGATTTATATATATTCCTCTCTCTATCTACTTCACACTAATGCAAACAAACAACATTATTAGGCTAATGTAGAACATCAATCGGCAATATATTTATCTTATCCTGTGTAATCTGATCCACTAAAACCTATATATATTTATATATAATTTAACCATACTAAGATACTATATATAACTATAACATATCATACACTATAATAACACTAACTAACTATACTAATATTATACATAACTAAACTACACTATATATAGTATATGTATATATATATACAAATACTTATTATATATATATATATATATATAGTATATAATATATATAATATTATATATTAATATATATATTATATATATATATATATATTATATTATACACACATCTAACTATATATATATATATATATAGAATGTGTATATATTATTATATACCACAACTATTATATGTAACTCATGGTGTAATCTACGATATTAACACTGAAATAGTATTACATACTATATACTACCAATACTTTTAAAGCACTTCATAATACACTTATATATATATATATAATATATATAATACTATAATATATATTTACTTATATATTAAGCCCTAATAGGACCTAACTATATATATATTCACTTAATTATAATTATTAACTTAACTAACTACATTTATATATATATATACTATATAATATATAACTAATATAACACAAGATACATTTGATTTGATTGTTGACAAGATAACATATATGTATTAGTATATAATTAGTACCTCACTCCACCTCTATATATATAGTGAGTATATATATATATATATATATATATATATAGATATTATATACAATACAATAAGTATATACACCATATATCACAAAATAAGTGATAAACATATATATATAATGCCGTAAATGATCCTTAGAACGGTGTGTTGCACTACGAAACAGATCTACTAATCATTTTATGGAAATATATCGAAATCCCTTTCTGGAACAAAAAAAAAATTTCAAAATAAAATGAAAAAAACGATAAATAGAAATGATATATATATTTTTTTTTCACTTCCAACACTGAATCGATACCATAAAAATTAACTCATACGGCCTCATATGGCGCAATTTATCTTCCTTTATATCACAATTTGATGTATGTACACTAAACTTTACACAGTAAGCATAAATTTTTAAATGCGAATGTAACAGGGCCACATTCCATTCAACAGAAAATATTGTTAGACACGATTGATATTTATCTGATTTAAGCAATTCTTTACAAACCGTTAATATCTGCTAGTAATTAGTCATTACTGATCATAATGACATATCGATCTACACTAGAGCGGCCCGAAACAAAGTATTTCACATCAATAAAAGACAAACATGCATCAACTGAATCTAAGAAATGTAAGGCTTGCATCGAGGCACAAAACCTTAAACAATACGGCCATATAGGCACCCCGAATCAAACTAGCTGAACATTACACCACATTACTACTACCAACAATCAGTACCAAGCTTAACTAACAAGATTGACAACGCAACGAACGTAGACACCCTACTTCACACTTGCAGTCTAACATCAACTCATGCACATTATTTTTATACAATAACAATAGTAATATTAAGCAAAAATAAAATTAAAGTAAACCAGTGCATAATAATGAATATAAATAATAATAATAATGAATAATAATATATAATAATATTGTAATGAATAAATAATAAATAATAATAATAATAATAATAAATAATATAATAATAATCTTTATTCTAATTTCTTTAAATATTTCATTAATTACTTGCATAAAGAGCATGTTTTTGAAGTTAAAAACTATTGACCTATTTTGCCTCAAAAAAAATTCAATCGAGGAATATAATGCAAATAACGCTAAATAATTAAGAAATTGCCACAATAAAGGAAATACTCGAAATTCGTTGTGTATGGACCAGATAAAAATGTTGCGACTATAATGATGGGAGATTTTAATACCACCAATGATAAATGATATACAGTCCATATATATAATATATATAATATATATACTTAATATATAATAATTATATTATATATATATATGTTATATATCACTAGAAATATATATATATATATAAGTATATTTATAGCTATAATAATAATAAACTTATCTATATATATTTGATCATAATAAATATATATATCACATCAGGCTTGTCCTCCATTATATATATATATATATATATATATATAATAGTATATTATATATTATATATATATAAGTAAATAAAAATATGTATACTAAATATAGGTATACCAAATAAAAAATATGTTTAATAAATATCTATATATATATATATATATATATATAATATATATATTATATATATATATTGATATAACATAAATTTCGAATAAATTTATAGTATATATATTATTAGATATTTGAAACCTATATATATAATATATTTAGTGTAAATAAATATATAACTATTGTTTATTATGGGAAGGATGTATTTCATTAACAGCACAAAATTTCTTCAATTCCATTCTCATATCTCAAAAGCTACAAAAGCTACAGGAAAAAGGAATACAATGCTGGAATGCTGGTCCAAAATATAGTTCGAAATATGTAAAAAAAAAAAAAAAAAAAAAAAAAAAAAAAAAAAAAAAAAAAATCTCAAAAACTACATAGCTACAGCGAAAAGGAATACATTTTGGAACCCTGGTAAAATGTTAGAATTTTGTGTATAAAATAATATTAAAAAAATAAAAAAAAAAAAAATTAAAAAAAAACTATAGAAATACTATGTGAATAATTATGGTTAATTTGAATTTAAGAGAGAATGCCTATATTAGAGACCTTTATCTGGTTACTCTTAAAAATAAAATTAGAGTACATCCTCTATTTAAATTTTGAGCATATTTCTTTTTAATTTATACTTAAAGAATACCCAAGGGTATACCACACCACCCTCGGCAGGAGTCGGTGTTGTCTCTCGCCTTCCGGGAAAACTACGGAGATATGGACTAATCCGGGAACTCCCGCTCTTTGGTATTTGGGAGTTATGTCGCGAGAAGGTTATCCTCCGCCCACTCACCTCCTACACGGATTGATATGGATAAACGTCCCCCCCTGTTTGGAACTTCCGTCGCAAGCACGCCCCATACCTATGTAGCACAAGCTTGTAATACCTTTACAAATAAAAATATATATATATATAAAATAATTTACAAGATATTAATAATATAATATATACTAATATATATATATATATTATAGAAATATAGTAGATAATATATGTGCAACCTATACCTATATATTTTATATATATAATAATACTATAATATATACTATCACTAAGATACTATATATATATGTACTGAATACAGTACGCCACTGATATATATATTATAAAATATATATATATATATTGAGTATACATTTTTCCGATATTTATATATATTATTTATAATTATATCTTAATGATATATATATATATACTTTACGTTGTATACATATATATATACATACATCTATATATATAATTATATATTATATATTAACTCTATACTATATTATATTATATATTAATATATATATATTATATATACTATATATTATATGATATATATATATTATATAAATATTTTTAAGTTATGTCCCCTGCTCTAAAAAAAAAATAGCCAATATTTAAATGTTTATTAACCATAATTTAATTATTATTTTTATTTACATATTACCTAACTAAATTTTTATCAAGGAGTTCCAAAAAATGTATCCTTTTCTCTGTAGCTAATTAGTTTTTGACCGTTTTTTTTTTTTTTTTTTTTTTCTTTTTATATTTTTATTTACATTTTCCGCACTAAAATTGGACCCAGCATTCCAGCAATGTATTCCCTTTTCCCTGTAGCTTATTTTTATACATGTTTTTGAAGATATATGATTGAAAAAAGTGGTGTTAATAATTAACAAAAATAAAAAGTTCATAAATACTATATATTTTATTATATCTAATATATATATGATTATTCTTTATTAAATTTTATCTAATAATACTACATATATTATATCAAGTAACAGTAGTAAAGAATAGCTCCGTACTATTATATAATTAGTATATATATATATATATAATACTATACTAAATATTTATATACGATTATATTTAAGTGCTAATCATTACATAGTCAACTAAAGCAAGAGCGCTTCTAAATAACCAACCGACTATATATATTAAAGCGTAGAATAAATCTCTTTAAAAAATCTTCTGTTTTCAAAAACATACCAACATCAAAAAGAAATATTGTGCAATCTTCTTAAAGGCTTGTAATTTCACTTGGAATAGCATTGCCAATTGTAATTTTGCTTGTAGCATAATTGCACCGTGTACAAGGAAAGAATAAATAAAAGAGAAAAAAGATCGAAAAGAAGGTTCGAAACTCACATACTGAGCGAAACAAAGGCAGAACATAAAAAAAGGGTCAATAAACTGCGTAATATATTCTGCCGTAAAAAATGTTGGAATTCCATGAAAACGAAACGCGCTAATTACATATTTATTCTATTTTTGCCAAAAAAGGTGTCCAAGTTACAACACAATTTTCCCCGCTACGCGACGGACGAATGATAAACTTGTAAACTCCTTGTTTCTTCTCTCCTCTGTTTCCCTTCTAATATTTCAGATGGAATTATCAAAATTTTTCATCTTACAATTCTTACATATGTTTCATAGGTTTGTCTGACATTTGTAAGTTTATAAGGTATTTTACTCATTTGATAAGCCGTTTGAAAAAAACTACTGCACTCTATGGTCCAAATGTTAAAGCTAGCTTACGTTATAATATATTAGTATAACTATATATAATATTATATATATAATAATATATAATTATAATATATATATATTAGAAGTATAATATATATATAATATATAGTATATGATATATATAGTAATAATAGTAAAATATATATATATAATAGTATAATATAAGTAGTATATATATATATATATATATATAAAATTATATATATATGATATATATATATAGTAATATAGTATATATATATATATATATATATATATATATATATAATATATATATATATATATATATATTTTATAAAGTATTATATATTTCTATATACATTATTATATATATATATATATATATATATATATAATATATATATATATATAATGATATATATATATATATATATATACTATATATATATATATATATATATATATATATATATATATATATATATACATATACTAACTCCATGAGTGGTAGCCCAAGTTAGATATATATATAATATGAATGCTAAACATCTTAGCTTTTCCAATACCGGAGTACCGATCGATACCAATTACCGATAGAAAAAGTTGCCGATACCACGAGATTGTTGATTCCAGGTCCCAATACCAGAAATTATACATATTAGGAAGAGCAATCTCAAGTTCCTGAAATATTAATTAAGTAATAGGTAATAATCAAGTTAACGACTATCAGTAATATATGCTTAGGCTGAAGCTACAGTTCCAACCATTGCAAACAGGAGAGCTGCACACAGATAATTATTTTTCAATTTCTTAAAGATTATTCAGGAAATGGAAGCATATAGTTTTAAATTTCACAAGTAAATCCTACGCTGTTTTTTTTTATTTTTACAATTAATAATTACAACGGGCAGAACCCTAATCAATGAGTGAGTATAATCAATTTACGTCAGAGTAAGAGGAAGAAAAACCTAGAGGGAGAATAGCTCATATTCTTTATTTTCCATAGACCTATATTATTACCTCTACTTCAATTTGGAGATGCGAGAAATAGGTTCCTCTAACTATACAAATTCTTATACATAAATTAAATTTTAATAAAATTGACATTGCAGCGTTTTCATAAAGCTAGGTATAATAATAATAATAATAATAATAATAATAATAATAATAATAATAATAATAATAATAATAATAATAATAATAATAATAATAATAATAATAATAATAATAATAATAATAATAATAATAATAATAATAATAATAATAATAATAATAATAATAGATATAATAATAATAATAAAAATAATAATAATCAATAATAATAATAATTAATAATATAATAATAATAATAATATATATAATAATATAATAATAATAATAACATAACAATAATATAATAATAATAATA
>JABUQX010090397.1:0-20118 GCA_015478945.1 Trachelipus rathkii | reverse complement strand
AGACGACTGTGATAAGAATTGTCTTTTGTTACTCATGTTAGAGAGAGAGAGAGATAGATGAGACGAGACGAGAGAGAGAGAGGAAGAGAGAAGAGAGTTGGAATGAGATAGAAGAGGAGAGAGATAGAGAGAGAGAGGAGAGAGAGAGGAGAGAGAGAGAAGAGGGAGAGAGGAGAGAGATGAAGAGAGAGAGAGAGAGACGAGAGAGATGAGACAGAGACGAGAGAGAGACGAGAGAGAGAGAGAGAAGAGAAGATGAGAGAGAGAGAAGAGAGAGATGAGAGAGAGAGAGAGAGAGAGAGAGAGAATTTATTTTTAGATTTGAAAGAGAGTTTAAACCACAAAGTGGAAACTTCAGAAGACTTACAAATTAGAAACGCGAGAAGAGCGTCGTTGCACACACGTGCACGAGATCCTCCTTTGTCTGAGGCTCAGAACCTCTGAGCATTGGGGGATAGAGGCAGTAAAAGGGAACAGTTGGGTTTGTTGTTCGAGTGCTCAAGCATATGAGTTTAGGTCAGGAACAAGAGTGTGGGGGGGGAGGTCTTGAAGAAGATAGATAGTGTTCAAGTAAGTGGAATTTAGAATAAAGATCATGACCCTGCATCAAAGCAAGACGACGGCGGGGTCTTGGCGGTATACCAACCCCGTCACTGGAAGCCGCCGGCATCTTAATGATGTTGGGGTGAGGGTGGACGAGGGGCATTGTTTTGATGCCTCCTACCCCCTCCAAGCACCTCCGAAGCAAGTCTGCATTTCGCCAGCTTTAACTTGTTTAAAAGATGATAATGTTTGAGTATGTGCTCGTAAAACTGTGGGGTACATGTGAAGAAATGGAAGTGCCCATTAAAGATGTTTAATAAGCACCCCAGTGTAAAAGAAGAATACCCTAATGATACCTTCTAATAAGAAGCGAAAAGAGCAACGGAGTGCAGAAGGAATGTACCCTAGCCCAACCTAACAACACTCGGACCTATTGTTATAAGAATCGGTTATTTTTGTGTTTTTTAAGATTTTATTTCATTATATAGTTAGGGAATAACACTCATTAATTTTAGTGGCAAATGAATGCATAACACAAAAACATTTGTTAACGGGGGGCTCCATCCCCGTACCCCCGTAATAACATATTGCTTCGGCACTATAAGCCTATAAAAGTAGCAGTAAATAGATTTTATATATCAAATTTTCCAGATTTCGTAACTTTTTTTCATGCTCATTTTCAATCTTTTTTTACTTTTTCCTTTCATTACAAATAATTTTAAATATTTCATATAAGTTTCATGAGATTCGGCTGATATCGTCGTAATTAATAATTTTTCAAAGCGATGTTTCCGCACTTAAAATTAATAAGTATGTTATTTTCAAACGGTTTAGCCAAAAAAAAATTCCTATAGCACAGCAATGCCTAACACGAACCTAGTACCGCAGGTCGACATTTGTAAAAAAAAAAAAAAAAGAATCCAAAAAACTTAACCTAACCAAACCTAACCTAACCTAACCTATCCTAACGCCTGCGGCGGGCTGAACAGGAAATTTTTTAGATGTGTAGACCATTTGGGCTAGCCCCCCCCCCCCCAACACTCCTTAAGTTATATCCAGTTGGGGTACTTTCTGGCACCGCCAAGTCATATATATATAATATATATTATATATATATTATATATATATATATATAAATATATATATATATAGCTAATATATATATATATTAATATATAGTATTATATATATATATATATATATATATATATATATAATCTCATTTCGTGATTTATTTTTTGGAAATTTTAATTTGAGATAAATAAAACCACGAGAGCTCTGAACACGATTTAATTTAAGTCGTTTTCGTTTTTGCATTTGTGCTTACAAAACTAATTCTCGAGTTTGTGTTCGTTTTTGTCAAAATTAGCTCAAAATCGTAAGAAATACTTACCAAACGTGAGGAATTTCTTTAATTCTGTAAGGTTGCTATTTCCCGTACTCGCTGAATTTAGCACGTTCTAACGAAAAAATGTAAACAGAAATAATGGTGGCGTAATAGGGCCCGTTTGAATTGATGAATGTTTCATTCAATAAAATCTGCTTTAAATCTAATTTCTTACAAATCGATAAACTCCCATCACAATAGTTGATATTTTTTTTTATTTACGTTTGTTCTAAATCGACGGGACCTATCACAACAACTGATTCCAATTGTTTGTAAACAAAAGTAAACCTCGTAAGAAATCATGGTCGTTTTTGCACGAAATTCTTGCTAAAACTGCGTAAGCATTTCTTATCGAGCGGAAACACAATTGACAAAAACGAAAACGGTCTTATTAAGCTAAGAAAAATGTTAAGTTTTTAATTGAAATGTAATTTAACAGTTTCATTAAATTAAATTAAAGAAATTTATAAAATAGTATAAATTACCGTGCATAAAGCTTACCAATTATAAACACTTGAAATTGAGGTTGGATGATCAGATGACAAAAGTTTTGGTAGCACTGCTGTCTGTGTTTAGTGACGGATTAAAGGATTTAATAAAAAAAAAAATCCAAGAAGCGTTTAAGTCAGAGCACGGAGGAAATATACATCATTCTCTACATAGTTCACAATTTAGTGTTTAAACACTTGCTAACCAACAAACTGACATACGCTTTTTGAAATAATCTTTTTATTAAATCCCTTAATTCGTCACTAAGCGTAGACAGGAGTACTACAATAACTTTCGTCATCTGATCATCCTACACCATTTCAAGTGTTTATAATTGAAACATTAGAAGTATAGAGATAGTAAGAAGCCACATGGGCCTATCGAGACTGTCCCAGTCAACTAAATAGAACTAATCACCCAACTAATCACTCATGCAAATCCACAAAGCACCCTAGTGCTTGTAAATAATTTTGCATAGTATACACAAAGTCTCTACTACAAAAAGAAAAAAACTATAGCTATAAAGTACATGCCAACAACACTACAAGCTTTAATAAGTTTTTTACATTCATAACATGCAGTTTAACCTTAATAACTAACATAACTAAAAACACGGCAATTTGGCATAGTCAAAATATACTATATGATGCCCAAACCATCCATATACCTATACAATCCCCTCTTAAATGTTGTAAGTGAGTCACACTCAATTACCTCCTGTGGCAAACCATTCCAAAACTTAAGCATATTACTGAATGAAGGTTTTCTTATATCAAGATGGCATTCCTTCTTAATTTTCTCATCGTGCTCCCAGTTCTCCCGTCTATGGTATACTGTAAAGAATTTATTGGTCACGTAGTATCAGTGGATGTAAATATTTTGTAGATTTGTATCATGTCTCTTCTAAGAAACGCCTTTCTACAGAAAAAACATTCCTAACTCCTTTCACTGAGTCCTAAATTCTCGTTACCCTCAAAACCCGGACTATCATCCTTGTTGCTCTCCGTTGCACTCTCTCCAGCATATCTATGTCTTTTCTTAAATAGTTATTATACAATTCACTTGCTCTAGTAAATGACATTACGATTTATTATACTCAGGATCTTATTAGCTGTATTCCTTTTTTCCAAGCACTGATTGGCCACTTTCACATACTGCTTATAATCACACCCAAATCTTTCTCTTGGTCCACAGACTCAAACCAATCCCCATTCATATCAAAGTTAAATTTTTTATTTGAGTAACCTAGGTAAAGAAACTTACACTTTTTATTTATTAAAATTCATTTGCCACTTATCGGACCACCCAAGAAGTTTATCAAGATCATTTTGAATATTTATACAACCATCATTATTCGATACCGAGATAGGCAATTTGGTATCTGCAAACTTAGAAACTTTTACGATTAAATCTTATGGCTCAAATTATTTATACCCACGCTACATATTAGGAATAATTAGTGTTTACACACTGAACCCTGTGGGACACCACTCTTGACCATTTCCCATGATGACTTATTGCCATTTAGTAGTACACACTGCCTTTTATTCCATAACCATTTTTTAATTCAACCATGTATAACTCCACCTATACCACATTGCGTTAACTTTTGCATCAGCCTTATGTGGGAAATTTTATTACAAGCTTTGCTGAAGTCTATATATATATATATATATATATTATATATATATATATATATATATATATATTATATATATATATATAATATATATATAATATATATATATAATATCAACTGGAACTCCTTGGTCAATGCGGTCAGTAATGTAAGCTGTATGCAACGATTTGTTTTTGTCAGAAATGTTTTTAATTAAAAAAAAAAAAAAAATTTATCGGAACCTACGATACAGATGCATGGAACACGAACATTTGTCTACACCCCGGACCCTTGAGTGGTGATAAAATAAAATATTGCTTCAACAGCATGTCTAAATAAAAAGTTAAAAAAAAGAAGCACGTGGTAGTAAGATTAGTTTTTCATGTGGAAATATGAAATTTGAAGACTTCATGGCTATTTTTCAGGCTCACCATCGAGGTTTTTATTACGTTTTTCTTTCTTTTCAGCTTATTTTAAACATGTAAGTTTCATGAAAATGCCAAATTGCGATTTTTTTTAATTTATTTTCTCAATAGAAAAATATAATAAAAATGAAATTTTGCGTGCTTGTAAAATGTTTTTGAGTCTTGGTAGTTTTACTGATATATATATATATATATATATATATTTATATATATAATATATATAGTATACCGATATATATATATATATATATATATATATATATATATATATATATATATATATATATATATGATATATATATATATATTATATATATAGTATATATAATAATATAAAATAAAATTTTCAAATATATGTATATATATATATATAATATATTGCTAATAACTTCGTTAATTTATTAGGTGTTGAGCAGCTAAAGATAATATGAATGATGTTATTTACAAGGGGGATCAAAGCGAACGACCCATCATATCGCCGGGAAAGCGTTGGAATGTACCCGGAGAATAACGTCGGCCCAGCCGGCAAATGGTGAAATTTACGTCACCCCTTTTAAGAGGTAACAACAAAATAATAATAATGTAAAATGAGAAGATATATATAATATATATATATATATATATAGTATATTATATATATAAATATATAGAGTATTAATAATATATATATTATATCACGGATGTGAAATTTTTTTATCGGATATAATGCGAATGAATGGTAGGTAATACTATATATCTTATTTATCAACATCCGGTGATATGAAGTTCTGCAATATAATATATATATAATATATAGTATATATATATATATATATATATATATATATATAATATATATAATATATATATATATATAATATAATTATAATATATATATAATATATATATATAATATTAATATATATAAATATATATATATAATAAACCTGAGATACAGGGTATTTTTTATTAATATTTCGAATATCTTAAATTCTTTATCTGGCAAAAGATTCGTAGATTTACGAATACCGAACGTAAAGCGCAGATAACCTTTTTTGTTGTTGCCGTAATCAGGATGAGGATAATATATATATATTATATATATATACTATAATATATATAGATAATATATATATATATATATATATATAATATATATATTATATAATATATATATAATATATTATATATATATAGTATTAGTATATATATAGTCAGCGTCTGGATTGGCCGTCATATGTATCTTAAAAACTATTTAATACAAAGTAAAAAGGGAATATATTTTCGGAATCAGCGTAAAACGTTAGCCCTGAAACGTATAATTAATGTAATAAATGAGTAATAAATAACAATTAATATGTTCGTGTAAAATGATAAATTCTATCAAAAAATCTGCAACTCTTAAAAACAGTCATGTATAACGGGGTCATAAATTTGTAAAGGGGGGTCTGTAACGGGGTTTGAATAGCAAAATCATCATCATGCACAAAATTAAAATATATTATATATATATATATTATATAGTATATATATATTATATATATATATATATATATATATATAGTATATATATATATTATATATATACACGGCACACTAGGGGCTCGAGCGGACGGGAACATAGGGGGATGTTTTCCATACCCCCGTAGGGGAGGGGCGGAGGAACCCCCCGCGACACCCAAATACCAAAAAGGCGGGGTTCCGGAGACCCTCCCCGGAGGGGGGTAATAATCCTACCCCGTAGTTCCCCGGAAGCCGAGAGACCCGGCCTTCCTGCCAATCGGCGGATATACCCTTGGTATTTTTAGTTTAAACACCACCCATTATTTAAGGGCAACGTAAGTTACTTATTAAATAAGTTTTAAAATTACTCTTCTACATTTATTAACTTTTTTTAAAACGCTTTTTTTATTTTTTTAAAAGTTTTCCTTTTCAATTTTTTTACGCTGATAATTCCAAAAATGTATGCCGTTTTACTGTAGCATTAATTAGTCTTAAAGAACATATGGACGGACAATCCAAAACGCTTGACCTTATATAATATATATAGTATATAATATATAATATATATATATATATTATATATATTAAGTAGATATTATAATATATATATATTATATATATAATATATATAAGATATATATATTATATATATATATATCAGGCTTGGGTTCAAGTACATTTTGTCAAGTACGGAAGTACAAAAACTCTAGAATTGTTTTCAATACAAGGTTTACCCATGTTAAGAATTCGAATTAACCACCAAAAAAAAATACCCTTTATAAAAAAGAGAAGGCTTGTATAGTAATTATAAGTAGTGTTATATAGTATAATATAGTAGTAATATATATAGTATATTATATGTTTGATAGCTTAATATTATAGTGATATATATATATATACCATATATAATGATCTTCTCTTACCCTGTCGTGTATCTGTGTTTGTGTGAAGTAGTATGTCGTAGAAAATGATGAAAAAAAAGAAAGAAATTGTTAAGTTTGAGTACAATCAGTTTTCAAAAAAGAACCTTTTGAAAATTAATTAGGTACAAAGGAGATGGCAGGTACAAGTACTTAGTACCACAGGATTTTATGAATTACTGCAAGTACAAGTATTCTCCAAAAAAATGTTACTTAAGTAACAAATATCGAAGTAGCTTGGTAATTGGAACCCAAGCCGTATATGATATAGTATAATTATATATATATAATATAGGTGAGTGAGTTAGTATAGTAGTATAGTATAGTATATAGTATAGTAGAATGATAATAGGTAGTTATTATTGAAATATGTGGGTATATTATATGGATATATATAGATAATATATATATATTATATATATATATATAGGTATATATATATAGTATAGTTTAGGCTAAGTATATATATATATATGGTCAGCGTTTAGTATAACCGTCATATGTATCTTTAAAAACTATTAATGCTACAGGTAAACCGGAATACATGGTGGAATGCTGGTCGCAGAGTGGGTGTAGTACGCAAGATGAAAAAAAAAAAAGAATAAAAATAATTAGTATAGTATCTCAAAAGACTACAAATAGCCACAGCCGGAAAAGGAAGTTTACATTTTTGGAATATGTCCTTGTAAAAATTTCAAATGGGGATAAATGTAAAAAAAAAAATAAAAATATAAAAAAAATTATTGTTTAATAATTATGAAGTAATATTGGAGTAAAAGGTGTGCGCTAATTAAAGTTTTATTAAATCATACAACTTAGAAACCATTTTATTGGTTTCCTCGTTAAATAAATAGACTTTCTATTAAATTTTGCTGTGTTTTTTTTTTGTGTGTACAGCAACCCAAGGGGTATACCGCCCCGATGCAGGAGGTCGGCGTCTCTCGGCGGACCTTGGCCGGGAACTACCGTGTAAGGTATATATTTCCCCGCTCCGGGAGGGTCTCCGGAAACCCCCGCTCTTTGGTAGATTTGGGTGTCGCGGGGTTCCTCCGCCCCTCCTGACGGGGTATGGAAAAGTTGCATCCCTCCCTGCTCATGTCCCCGTGCGCGAGGCCCCTAGGTGTGCCGTTGGAAGCATGGTTTCCTATGACTGAATATGTTTTTACCCAGGATGTCCAAAAAATGTATTCCTTTTCGTTGTAGCTTTTGTAGTTATATAAAAATAATATGTATATTATTATATGTATATTTTTTTTTTTTTGTTTTTTTTTTTTGTTTCTTTTTTTTTTTTGATATAGGCATGTTTGTGTCGCGCACTAAAATTGAGACCAGCATTCCGACCAATAGGTAGTTCGCCGTTACGGTATTAGCAGTTAATATGTTTTAGATACATATGACGGTATAATACTAAAACGCTTGGCCCATATATATATATACTATATTATATATCAGGTTTAGTGATACTATATATTATAGTATGATATATTAATATAGTATAGTAGTGTATAGTAGTATATATATATATATTATATATATATAGTATAAGTATATAATATATATATTATTATATTAGAAGCGCGACTTTTTCTGGAGGTCACTTTTCTTTAAGGTATATAATTACCAGCGGTATGTCGAAGTGGATGACTGGAACCACTCGTATTGCACAAACTGTACGATGTCTGCGTGCCACAAGGGGGTAACAGTGTCTGCTCGATAAAAATTTTGTTGTCCACTTTGGCAACGTCAGATTTGATCCTGAGCACACATACTGTCTTATGTGGAATTCTCTTCTATTTGTTTCCTGCCAAATTTAATATACCTCCCAATTTAAATCTTGTGTTTGTCCTCACATGCGATATTTGCGTTAGGTGGAAACTGTTTTTATTATTATTTTACAACCCATCCTCGAAGAGGATTAGCTCCCGAGCTTTAGTGATAACTGTAATATAATATATATAGATATATTATATATTATAGTATAATATAGTATAATATATTATATATATTATATATATATATATAGGTTATATACTAGTAGTATATGTATATAATGTTTTAGTTACATCAATCAAATAAAGAGTACAGGGTAATATATATATATAGTTAGACGATATATATGTTATTACTGATGGTAGTATATGTTATTGATAGTAGTGTTTATAGTTAGTGGATAGTTAGTATGGTATTATAGTTATAGTATGTATTATTTGTAGAGTTATGATATATATATGAATAAATATATGTATATATATATATATTATCGTATGTATATTTGAGTGGTGTGGATACATATATATATATATATATATATATATATCCTAAGGGTAAGTTTTGAATAAGTTGATAAATTTCCTGCGGTCTTCAAAAAAAAAGTTCCATTATTTTGGGGTTCATAAAAAAAGACTTTTTGGCTTATTTAATGGATTAATTTTATTTGTTTTGTTTTGTATGTTGCTTTCGTGATTAGTTCTTTACGATTTAGGTACTATAAGTTAAACTTCGGCTTTCTCTTTTTTTTAGTTTTGTTTATACTA
The DNA here is from genome assembly GCA_015478945.1 of Trachelipus rathkii. Lineage (NCBI taxonomy): Eukaryota > Metazoa > Arthropoda > Malacostraca > Isopoda > Trachelipodidae > Trachelipus > Trachelipus rathkii. Next base: position 10,720 of record JABUQX010090397.1, on the reverse strand, counting down.
TTTTTATATTACTATAGGTAGTAATATATAATATATAATAGATAGTATATATATTAGTATATGTGTATAGTATGAGTTATATATTTTTTATCTTGTTATAGTAATTTGTGTAGCTGTTGTTTTCTGTCTTATATTTATCTTATATATTGAATACTAATTAAAATGAAGAATTTGATTTGCCTTGTGATTTTAGTACATTATCTTTTAGGATTATTCATAAAATTTTTATGAAGTTAAATATATGTAATTTTGGAATTTTATACGATTTATACGGGTTTATATACCTAATTGAAATAGCTATATAAAGATATTTTTATGAAATGATACTATATATAGGATATATTATATTATATATATATATATAGTAGGCTATATATAATAAGTTACGTAGTATACCTGTGCTAATGTATAGTATAATAGTAGTGAGTATATATAGTTTATACTATATATCCATTTGTGCAGGCCCTAAAGCAATGTTCAGGATAAACTTGGCGATGAGGGAATTTATAAGCGGAATATTAGTTGAATATGGCTATATATAGTATATTATATTATATATAGTGATATATGATATATATATATATATTATATATTATAGTATAAAACAAATATATACGGAGCAGATAGTATACCAGACTAAAATATATAACTGGGAAATTTAAGTTTAAAATAGAATTAAAGGTGAATATCTATTAGTATTATTATTTATTGTTATTAATTGATTATTATTATTGTAAAATCAATATATCTGATTTTCCCTCTCAAAAAAGGTCATTCAGTGGTAAAAGCCTCCACTTCGGGTGGCACTTCACTGCCAAGAAGTGGGTGAAGAGTTACGAAACATGCATGTAAATATAGGTCGAAAGAGTTTTTGAGTGTAAGTCTCTCTCTTCTCAGTCTCGTCGTCTCTCGTCTCGTCTCTCTGCCTTTCTCTCTCTGCTTGGCGGTTCGCTCGGCTAGCGTCTGGCTGCGGCTGCACTCTCTCTTCTGCTGCTCGTCTGTACTCTGCGTTACGTCGTTACTGCGGTTCGTCGTGGTCTCTGCGTCTCGTCTCCGTCTCTCTCTCGTCTCTCTCGTCTCTCGCTCTCTCGTCTCTCTCTCTCTCGTACCTCTCTCTCTCTCCGTCTCTCCTGTGTGGCCGTCGTTCTCTCGTCTAGGCTCTCTCAGTGGGGCGGCGGTGCGTAGGCGTCGCGTTCGTGGCTCTGGCTGGGCGTCGGTCGTGCGGCGGGTGCTACGGGTGGGCTGCTGCTCTCCTGCTTCGCTGTCCGTCTCTCTCTCTCGTGCTCCTGCTTCGCTCTTCTGCTCTCTCATCTCTCTCTGCTTCTTCTTCTCTCTCGTCTCTCTCTCTCTCTCTCTCTCTCTCTCTCATCTTCATCTCTCTCTCTCTCTCTCATCTCGTGCGTCTCTCTCTCTTTGCTCTCTCTCTTTCTTCTTTTATCTTTCTTCTCTCTCTTCCTCTCTCTTTCTCCATTCATCTCTTCTTCTCTCTCTCTCTCTTCTCTCATTCTCTCCTCGTCTCTTTTCTTTGATTCTCTGCGCTCTCTACTCTCTTCTCGTTCTCTCTACTCTCCTCTCTCTCTCTCTCGTCTCTCGCTCTCCTCTCTCTCTCTCTCTCTCTCCTCTGCTCTCGCTCTCTCTCTCTCTCTCCTCAAGGGGGGATAGATGTGTGGTGGATGATCTGTTGTGTGTGTTTTTTTCAAGCTATGTACAAGGAGGTATAAAATTTAATTACTGAATTATATAATATTAAATAATTTCGAAGAGATTTAACTGCTTCTATTAACTTATTTGTGTGTTGAATTTTAAAAGTTCGACGCGCAGCGCTTACACATTTGTAAGTTTATTGATATTATTATATATTATATTATATATTATAGGATTATATATAAGTGATATATATATTAATAGGGTTGATATTATATATAATATAGTATATATATAATATATATATATTAATATACTATAGATATATATTGTATATATATATATACCTTTGCTTTGTTGCTTTGTCGCCCCCCCCCCTCTCCCTCGCTTTTAGAAAGGGATATACGCTCAAGATTATTTTCTTTATCGCAATCTATGGTTGAAGCAGTATGATATGCGTTTCTGATGGTCCTGTTAATTCTAATTCACGGTCTAGGTTAATATAGGAGATGGCTTAGTTGTCGTCGTTTAGTCTGGAAAAAATTTAACACCTTGTAGTGGGGGGGAAGGGCGTGCTTTTTATGATTCTATATATTTTGTGTATTTTTTCTTGAAGAGAGGGATGGTGCCTCAGAGCAGAGATGGAGGTGGGGGGGACCGTATTTGAAGTATTGGTGTGTTGGGTGTGAGGAGAGTCGCCTTCTGTAAGAGGTGTGTGAATGTGCATTTAGTAAATGGAGAGTATCTGGAGGGGAGTAGAAGAGTGCTGTGTGATATCGTTAGAGAGTAGGATGAGGTAATATAGGGGTAAGGTAGGGTAGTACGGCTTATATATATAGGGTTAGTATAAGGTAAGTAGTATACAGAGTATAGTGGTAGTATATTATATATATTGGTGAGTATATAGTAGTATTAGGTAGTATTAAGGTACTAGGAAATAATAGTAAGTATAATAATATATATAATAGTATAGTATATAGTAGTATTTATATCTATACTAATATAGGGGGGTGACTATATATAAGTAGGTATAGTATAGTAGTAGTATTAGGATATAGGTAGTGTGGGAGTTATAGTTATAACGTTAGGTTATATATGAGATATATATAGTAAAGAGTATATATTATTATATATTATATATGGGTAATATAAGTAGTTATGGTTTATTATTACAATTATTATATAGTTATCATATAGATATTATATAATTGTATATATATATAGAGTATATGTATATATATAGGTGAACATTAGTTAGTATATATATATAGAACGGCCTCGTGGCGCAGAGCTGAGTCACCGCCTCTCATACGAGAGACGCTGGTTCAAATCTCCGCTTAGCAATTGGTAGTTTTTTATCAGACGCGGCGGCATGAATTTAAAACGATTCTGCGAACATGTCGATGGTGGCGCGTGTTTGGTAATAGCCGGCGCTTAAGTTCGATCCGCGTGGTTCCTCCCGATGTTAGCCCTCTTGGGTTATGTAGGGATTAAATACGATCGGTTAAAAAATAGTATATATAGTAGTTAGAGTATATAGACGCTATATGTATAGGGATGATATTATATAGGGGTATATATTAGGGTAATCATAAGTATATATCGTATTAAGTATAGACTATATAGGTAGTATAGTAGATATAATACGTATATATGTATAATATGAATATAGTTATTATGGTGATACTACATATATTATGATAGTACTATATAGTAGTGTGATCTGAACATGGCTGCTATGCTAGATTTCACAAAAATTCGTGTGTTTATTGATGAAGAGTACTCTTCAGCTGAAAAGTTTACTGTGAGTGGTATTATTATTATGGGATATTGATTATTATGTATTATTATGTATGTATAATTAGCTATGGATTATTTATTATTATTATTATATTATTGATTATTCTTATTATTAGTTTATTAAATTGAAATTAATTTTCAGTTGATTGAATTTTTTTTTTATTTTTTTTTTGCTCAGCTTTCAGATAAAGGGGAGAGGTCAGTGGGGGTTAAGACTGGCTGGTGGGTTAACCCCTCCCACTTTTATATTTTGAATTGATTTGTTTAATTGAAATACTTTAATGTACTTTGACGTTAAAGAGGGTAAAGGTATTTGGCCAGGTTGTGGGTTTTTTTTATTCAGGTAAAGTTCACACCACCCCAGAGGCCTCAAGGTACAATGGGATCTGGGGTGAGTTTGTTCATCATTACTATGTTCCAGAGTGCCAATTTTTCTTCTTGTAGATAATCTGAAAAAATGTAAAAAAACACATAGTATAGGGTAGGTAGGGTATATAGGTAGTGAGTGAGTATAGGTATATTATAGGTTATATTGTAATGAGTACTGGATATATGTAGTATATATATTTATATAGTTATATATGGTAGTTTATGTGTGTATATATATAGGGTAGTAGGGTTGGTCGAGCACCGGAATGTAGTAGTATTTATAATACTATGCTATATAATATATCTCTTTTTTTCTTTATTTTTATATATGTTTTCGTATTAGTTATCTATATTATACTATATATATAATAGTGTATTGGGTAGATTATATAAGATATAATATATAATATATTATATATTATATATAGTATATATATATGTATAGTAGATATATAGGTTATATATTATAGTAGTATATATAGTATATAGATAGAGGTATATGTATGAGGGTGGGTTAGTATAGTATATATATGATACTAGTATGATATAGGGATATAGGGTTGTGATGAAGTATGAGTAGAAGTTAGATAGTATAGTAGGTGTTAGTATGAGTGAGATAGTAGGGTAGATGGAGTAAGTAGGGTAGGGTAGTAGGTACGGATAGGGTATAGAGATAGTAGGGTAGTATATATAATAGTATATATGACTATGTGGGGTAGGGGCAGATAAGGTATCGATAGTAGGTATAGGTTAGTAGTAGATACGGATATGTGGTAGGGGTGAGTATAGTATTATAGTTATATTATGATTATTATTATTGATTGATTATTATTATGTATAGTAGTGTATAGCTTATTAGTGTAGTTCATTGGATGTATTTATTAACTTATTTATTATTATGATAATTTAGGTTGAAGAGATTAGGGTGGTATATTAATGGATCCGTTCTATATGTAGATATTGATATAGTAGTATATTATTATATGGTTATGTATGATATTATGGTAATGAGTATAGAGTTATAGTTATAGATAGTAATATATGTATATTATAGTTATATAGTATATATATAAGTTATATAATATATATTATATATTTAGTAATATATATATATATAGAATAGTAGTATATATATATAGATATATGATTAGATAGTATATATACGTATTATATGATATAGAATATATATACTGGTGGTATAATTTAGTATATATATATATGGTAGTTATATTTATATATATATATATATATTTAGTAGATATATATATAGTATGAAGTAGATACAATTAGTATATATAGCGATAGTAATATATAGTATAGTTTATATATCTAATGTTGAGATATATGATGGTATATTTATATATATATAGTAGTTATCATATATATAAGTATATATAATATATTGAGTATATAGTAATATATATATAGTGTTATATATATAATATATATAGTATATATATGATGTGTATATATATATATATAAATATATATTATTATATTATATAGTACGTATAATAAATATATATATATATATATATATATATATATATATAGTATATATATATATATATATATAGTGATAGGTTATATTATCCACAGGCACTGGGTAGCTTGTATTTTTTACGGGAAGATGTAAAGGATGCCCAAATTTGGAATTTTAAAGGTTGGTATCGTATCTTGTACATCTTTATTATTTATTATTATTATTTAATTATTATTATTATTATTATTTTATTTATTATTATCATAATTATTATTATTTTTGAGATCGATATAGGTCGTTTGTATTTATTTTAAAAAATATTTTTTTTCGGTTTTATGTATATTTTGCGTGCAAAAGGGGAGTGAATTAGTTCCATATGCCATTTTCGGATTATTTATTAGTTGATTAATCTATTTTGGTTGCTTACACGCCTTATTTTTATTGTTATATGTCTTTCTCTTTTAAATTATTTATATTTGTAGTATTGTCTTTTTTTCGTAGTTATTTTTACTGTATCAGTTGTAAGAAGCTTAACTCGTGATTTTCACGTTCTGGAAATATTTTATGAACTTTTAGAACGGTAATGGAGAACAGATTGGTCTTGAGGGGGGGGAGGGTTTTAGTTTATTCGGGTATAAAGTCACAAAAGTTGATCCAATATTGAGAAATATATTTTTACTACACATTCTCTATGTTAATCACAATAATCTTTGGTACTTAGAACTTGTTTTCTTAAGATATTCTTTAGTATTAGAACTGGTTTTTTTAAGATCCCTTACTTTGAATGGGTTTTTTGGTATCTTTCATTTATTTTTTATTATCATTCGATGTATGATTATTTATTTTAATGCTATATTACTATGCATATATTTATTACTAATATTATTATTCTTTTCTTTGTTAATATCCTTCTTATTCTTATTATTATAGTCATTATTTTTATTATTTATGAATAGAATTGAATCTTATGATTATTATTATTATTATTATTATTATTATTATTATTATTATTATTATTATTATTATTATTATTATTATTATTATTATTATTATTATTATTATTATTTTTTAATTATAATTATATAATCATTTGTTTATTTTCGAAACAAGGTCAAGGATGTAGTTACGAACCTACAATTCACAAGTTTATTATTATAATAGTAAAACAATAACAATAACAATTGTAATGTTAATAATCATTATAATAACGTTATTATTATTAATAATAATAATAATAATAATAATAATGGTAATAATAATAATAATAATAATAATAATAATAATAATAATAATAATTAATAATAATAATAATAATAATAATAATAAGAAGAAGAAGAAGAAGAAGAAGGCAAGAAGAAGAAGAAGAAGAAGAAGAAGAAGAAGAAGAAGAAGAAGAAGAAGAAGAAGAAGAAGAAGAAGAAGAAGAAGAAGAAGAAGAAGAAGAAGAAGAAGAACAACAACAACAAACAACAACAAAACAACAACAACAACAACAACAACAACAACAACAACAACAACAACAACAACAACAACAACAACAACAAAAAAAACAACAACAACAACAACAAAACAAACAGCACTAATAACAACAACTGCAACAATAACAACAATAAGAAATATCAACAACAACAACAACAACAACAACAACAACAACAATTTTAATTACACGTTAAACAATAAACAAGCAAATAATAAGCATTAAAACTATGACAATAAAAAGGCAAAAGTCTGCAGAAGAAAATAAAAGAAAAAGGCGCAAAAAAAAATATAACAAAGAATATCAATTACCCTTTGCCAAATATTTCGCAAAGACGTTTAAAAAAACTTTCATTTTAAATAATTATTTTAAGTCCAAAACGTTTTTTTACTGCTTTTCTTTTTTTCCTTTTTCTTTTTTTCTTTTTTTTATTCTAAAGATTTTTTTTTGCAGTATTTTGTTGTTTTTATTTGTTCTAAAGAAAAGTAAATATAAATTTAAAGTATATTTTAACAGATTATTATTATTATTATATAATTAATTAGTCACTGTACATCAAAGATAACATGATTCGAATCCTGCCTCTCAAAGTCGATTATTATATCCATTTAATTTAACTAATAAATTTTAATAAATCATACAATATATCTATAATAAAATAAAATAACACTTATTTAAACAATATAAAAAATTAGTAAATAAATTTATCTATTAAAAATACTCATGATCAGTTAGCATATATTATAATTAATGAATGGATTGGGAATTGTAATAGATTCATTATGTTAATTGAGCACTCTCCTCTTAGTTAGTTAGTAGTAGTTAGTAAGAGTAGATACCACGATTGCCAAGATGTAGATCGATAGGAGGAATCAATAAACAGGGGAGTAAAGTTAGTAGTAATCAAGTTATTAGTTACACTTTATTATTATTATTATATATTCATTAATCCTATTATCTGCCATATTCTTAGTCTCGCCATACCCTGGATGATATAGTTAATGTCACAATCCTAATGGAAGGTAACAAAGGTGTTGCATTTGGTTTAAACCTAATTTTTAATGGACTTATAAATTATTGTATGATTGAGATAGGTAAATTCATTATTTTGTTTAGGTATTTGATGTACCGTGTTTGTATTCTTTAGCTTTTGTAAATTTGATGATGATAATTCATTATCTTAGTATTATTATTATTATTATTATTAAATATTATTATTATTATTATTATGTATTGATTAATTATTATTATTCATTGATTATTATTATTATTAATTATTATTAATTATTATTATTATTATTAGAATTGATGTAGTGTCTGTATGAATATAATATCCATTAATTATATACTTAGTGTATACTGTCAAACTCGATGCGAAGTTTGCAATACTAATTGATTACTGGGTATAACAAAATTACTATGCCTTATTAATTATAATTATTAATTATTATTATTATTATTATTATCTAGATTAATAATATAATATTATTATTAAGTATATAATATATAAATATATTAGTAATATATATTAATTATACGGATTATTGAATGTCAAAACTTTGTGAATTGTAAATTCAATGTATCATTATATTATTATTATTTAGGAAAAATATATCAGTCATAAAATTATTATCAAGAATTATTATTATTCAAAACATATATTTATACATTAATTTATTATATTATTATTATAAAGAATACAATAATAAAAAAGTAGTTATTATTTAATTATTATTATTATTCGCTCGCTTCTTCATAATGTTTTTGAAGGTGTTCTGATATAGCAGGGAAGTAGTCTAAGGTAGGTAAGTAGTAGTTAAGTAGGTAATTCCCTGAGATTTGAAGATGTTGCTTAAAGGAAGATTACTTTTGAATTCCTGAATAGAATATAGCCGAAAATGACTCTATTTAAAAAATATATTTATTGTTATTGAATTGAGAATTTAATGATGGAACCTGTAATCTGGAGGCTCTAAATCACATCACTTGACCTTATAATTAGCAAAGGTAAGGTAATAAAATTTCATTCAGGTAACAAATACTACGAAAATGATGAAGTGAAAATAATACTTCCATTTAGATAATAAAATAGTAAAAATATAATAATATAAAATTAAAAATATAATATAATAATTTATATAATAAATAGAAGATTATAGAGATATATATATATAAATATATTATATATAATATATAATATAATGGAATAATATATATAAATATAATGAAATATTAAGTATGAATATAGAAGTATATATAATAGGAGTAAGGTATATATATAGATAGATAATATATGTATATATATTAATTAGCAAAGGTAAGGTATATAAAATTAATTAAAAGTAATAATTATATTGCATTTATATATTGAGAACTTTAAATGATAGGTATATGAATATGATAAGATATTAAATATGAGATTATAGGAAGAAATGAGGGTCTGATGTAGAGCAAATTGAAACGCCTTTGTTGAATTCACAGTAGTTTACTCGTAATAGAGGCCCATAAAAAAAAAAAGGGTACATGGAGGATAATATGTATATGGAACTATAAATAGAACTATGAATCAATATGAAGAGGAAGTATCTGAATATGATATCAAATAATATAGGACCTGATACCGTTTTCGACTCCGCACAGTTTTATTTTTTTTATTTGGTTTTTAACATACAAGGTTAAAATAAACTCCAAGGGAAATCGCAAAGAATGAGCAGGAGTCGGGGAGGTCTCTGCGGCCTTCCGGGGAACAGAGACAAGGTAGGACTTTTCCCCGACCTCCGGGGAGGAGGTCTCGAGAAACCCCCGCTCTTTAGGTATATTGGGTGTGTCGCAGTAGGAATATACATAAAGAAGATTGTTCTCTCAGCCCCATCCCCTTACGGGGTATGAAACGTCCCCCCTTCTGTCTGTCCCCGATCGGCTCGAGCCCCTATTTTGCCGTGTTTCTTACCTTAAAAAATTAAGTAAAATTAATATAATAAATAGTAATATATTAATAATGAAATATGAAGAAAATAATTGTGAAAACAAGCCATATCATATATAAAATATAGAATATATATATATTATATATATATATATAGTATATTAATTATTAAATAATATAATTAGAAATATAATATAATATAAAAAAGATATATATATATATTTAAATAATAGTTATATATAAAAATATATATAATAAATATAAAGGAAAAAAAAATATAGAGTATATAAGTATATATAAAAATAATTATTATATAATAAAAATATTAAATATAAAAGTAATATATATATATATGTATATATATATAGATAGAGAAATATAATGATAAAAATATAGTGATATAGATATATATATTTATATGGGGACTAAAAACTCATTAATAGTATCAAGAATGTAAATGAACTGACAAAAACATAAGAATGAACTATTAGAGAAAGAAAAACTCAAGTCACGAGAATAGGGTATGACGTATCCCTGTTATGAGTCTACATTGGGGTAAAATGTACCTGATTAAAAATTCCTCCTACGTCTTATATAAGTAAACACAAAAAGGAGTGATTGATATTTGTAATTTAGATTTTTAGGTTAATTGAATGTTATATAACTTCAAAGATTTAAAATTCACCCCGTAAATGATATTCTATATTATATTTATAGATTAATAGTGATAATTGAATAATAAAGAGTTAAAAATTAAAAAGATATATACATTTAGTATATCAAATAGGTCAAATAAGGATAGACTTTGTCATATAGATTATATAGATAGTAATAAAAAAGAATATATAAGATAGATATATAAGATATATGATAAGTATAGTAATAGATATAAATATATATATATATATATAATATGATAGATATATATATGAATGAATAGATATTTTAATATAATAGAATAAAGAGTTAATAAGATATATATATATATATAAGAGGATGATAATATAAATATAGAGATATA
>JABUQX010090396.1:0-20000 GCA_015478945.1 Trachelipus rathkii | reverse complement strand
ATCTACACTTTCCCAAAGTCGTCTCTCTAAACCTCTGTAATATAGATTGCTCACGTCAGACAGAAGTGATTGTCCACCTTAATTTTGAAATTTTTACCATTTATTCTTGTCGTTGCTTTCTATTTAAAATGTGTATAAAATAGACTTTTTTATTTTCTGATGGTACCTTCTCTTCTCGCCCTGCCCCACTAAAAGTCTCAACAGCAATCATTAGTTCTTCTCCCACCTCATATTTTTCTTTTGGTCGCCCAGCCGGTTGATCACCAGAACACTCAACCACTATACATCCGTTTAATCAACCGACTATCCATTCTCATCCTTTCCACCTGACCTACAATTCGTTCCAAAGCATCATTTTTTGTACCCCCTTTTTATTCCTTTCTTCACACCACAAGCTCTCTCTAATTTGTCATTTCTCATTTTAGTCAATTCATCTTACACCTAACACGTCGCTAAGATTGTCCATCCGTCTGAAACATATTCTTTATCAATACCTCTTATATTCCAGATCATAGTCTTACTACTACTACGATTAGCATCAGGTACAACATACCCTCAGGTGTAAGGTCCCTAAGACGCACATGAGCTTCGTCCCCTTTACATCCATCAGCGATTTAATTGCCCCACACACCTTCCCGCCATTCACATATTTTCTACTACACTCTGCATCATCCGTTCCCTTTTCAGCCAACATATAACCTAAATATTTAACTCAGGAACTTGTTACCAGACTGGCTCACCATTCTTACATTACGTTCACAACCGATTACTGTCTTCGACTTCAACAACCAATAACCTTCTTCTTATCTAACGTTTTACTTGTCAAAGTCCTCTCCAATTTCAACTCCGTTCTCGCCCAAATCTTTCTCAGCCAATCGTTCTCAACTCTCTTCAGATTTTCACAACACAAAACAAATCATCCGCTGTATAATAGTAGGTGCCACCCTCGCACTCTTTCCATTCTCCATCATTCTAACACCCCCTCCTGCCACCCCCACCTCTAATTTGTAGAAGTTGGGTTTTTAAAGAATTGAATTTTCGCAAGGGTTGAGACGACGCCCACCTGAATTATGTCCAGATCAGCGAAATATAATCGGAAAGATTAGACGAGGTGCGAATTCGTTAGAAGTAAAATGGGAGGCAGAATTGAAATTGAATTGAAGAATGAAGGTTCGAGACATCATCGGCATATGAGTGGAGTAGTATATAGATGGGCAGGTGAGAAGATCATAATTGAAAACAGGAATAAAGTAGGAGATGATAAGACAGAACCCTGAGGGAACACCACCAGTTGATAGAAAACGAAGAAGGGGCCCCATCAACAACAGCCGATATTGAGCGATTTGAAAGAAAACTAGACACAAGAAGGAGGAAAGTAGTAGGGAGTGGATTTCCGTTCCCCGCCTTGGTATTCTACTGTACAATTATTGAGACCTTGATTAGGGCAACCCTTCGAAAGAGGTTGCGCCAGATGTTGGTGTAGCAAACCTTCCGTTACGTACCTCGCCCCTATTTTTCCCTTTAGGGGCTTACCCCCTTATTTCAGATTTTTGCCTTGAAGATAGTTTCGGTCTTGCACTTGATATTCTCGATCTATGATACCGGTATCAAGTCCTGAAAGTTGACCATTTTAAAGGTCTGTTAGGGATTAAGTGGTCATAAATTGAACTCAGTCAGTACCTGCCGCCCTACCCTGCTGTAGGGTAACTGGTGGCTAATGAGGTCTGAAAGGGTACCTGTCTCCTAAGCTTATAAATAGTATAGATATATAGTTAATATTATATAGAGTCTATAGAGTATAGACATTTCTATAATATCCTTAGTACATTATATTTTATAAATATATTGATAGAGTTTAATATAGTATTTAATATTATATATATACGTTTAAAATAAAATATTTATATATTATGTATTCACTTACACTCACACCTACACCTACACACACGCACACACACAAAAACACAGTTCATATAGATCACACCTTCAAAATCACACACATTCACTATGACACGTTACACCACGCATAGCACTGTACACTACACCTACACCTTAAGCCCAACACACACTATAGACACCTACACCTACCCCTACAACCCACCACACATCAGCCATCCCTAAAACCACATACACACACACACATGCCCACATAACACTTATACACAGATACTGATATATAAATTATAAAGTATTTCACTTATACAGACCTGCAGAAAGTAATGTACACACACACACATTTACAAATACACACACACACATTACGTACACACTTGTGTGTGTTATGACTGTGGCCATGTGCACTGAGCATGATGCCCTCAACTTTGACTTGCCTCGAGCTATTCGACTGCCTTAGACTTTGTGTGCCCTCATATTTTGATGAAGCTCATCTTTGTTGCCTCATCTTGAATGTCAACTTTGATGCTCAACTTCGATGGTTCAACTTTGAGTGACTCAACTTGTTGATTGGTGTATCTTGATGCTGTCAACTGTTGATGCGGGCTCAACTTATGCACCTATATTGTCGGTCAGCTTGATGTGCTATCTTGATGGTTCATCTTGACGGGCACCTATATGAATGGTTCATCTTTTGATGTTCACGCTATATTGATTGGTTTCAGCTTTGATGGACTCAGATTATTGATGGTTCAACTTTGATGGTTCCCAATTACGACGCGTAGAGGGTGTCAGGAGTGTTCTATGTAGTCGTATCTATGAGTATTAGATGCAGTGCCAAGTGGAAGTGCCAATGAGTGCCAAGTGGTGCACATAAGTGCCAACTGGAGTTGCCACATAGTGCCAAAGCTGACGTGCCACATAGTTGCCAACTGAATGTGCCACTTTTTTCAAGCCTTTTCATATCCTCCCCTCGAGGTAAATAGGCCCCTAATATTGGCTGTGTCTCCCCTAGTACTTATAAGTTATCATGAGGAATCGATTTCGCGTGTATATTACCAAGTCTGCTAGGATGATTCCTACTCATGAGTTAGTCTTTTTCTAAACACTAAGAGTATAGCACGAGCAGAATTATAATCTACAAGAGATGACACATTGTGGGGCAGTGAACGCAAACGTTGTCCGGAGTCCGCGTCCGCAGGGCTCGCCCGACCGCGAAAACGCCGCGATGCGGCCGCAGGCGCAATATTACCACGTAAAACCGCCGCCAGCGGTGCGCCCGCAGGCGCAATATTCACGCGTAACCGACGCCGCGTGCGCTCCGCGGCGACGTAACCGCCGTCGCGAACGAAAAATATGATATCAATTGTAAACTATTCAAAGAATTTCTTTGTCAAAAATATACTATGAATCGATTCCATTTCTTTACTTCATACTTAAGAGCAATTTTATTAAAAAGCATATACTTTACGCCCTATAAAACAGGTAAATCAATAGAGTGGCTTACTAGCAAACAAGAGCATTAGAGTTTTTGTTTACTGCCTTTACTGCTTTAAAACTCATATGTTTTACTGCTTTAACTGCTTTAACTCATATAGTTATTAACATTACTGTCATACATTACCAGACTTCATAAACAGAATAAAAACAGTAAATCAATAAACGTTGTGCCTAGCAACAAAGGGATTAGTAGGCTTTTTTTTACTGCTTTACTGCTTAGATGCTTTAATGCTTTACTGCTCTTCTGTGTAAAAAATTAGCATTTTACCATATCTTAAAGCAGTAAAAACAGTAAAATCAATAACGCTGTTTGCCTAGCAACAGAGGGATTAGTAGGCTAATTGTTTCACTGCTTTACTGCTTAACTCATGTTTTACTTTGTTTTACTGCTTTAAACTCATATGCTTTACGGCTTTACTGCTTTAAACTCATATGCTTTATGCTGCTTTACTGCGTTACTGCCTTAGGTCATATATTCATTAACATTATGTTTTCTTTTTGATTTTTTTTACTTTTTGTTTTTCTTTGTTAGTTATTATTGGTTTTTATTATTACTATTTATTTCTATTTTTATTTTTGTTTTAATCACTTTTTTATTTATAACAGTATTAAAAATTGTAATGTAAGCAAAAACACACCAGCTGTGTCTCTATTATATAAACATAAAATGTTTTTACTAGAACAACTGAAAAGATATATCAATCGAAAGTAATAATAACTACGATTATATTTAAAACAGTAATAACAGTAAAATCAATAACGCAAGCTGACATTAGCAACAAGGGATTATTAGCTTTTGTTCTACTGCTTTGCCGCTTTAGCTGCGTTTAATATCATCTTCATTAACATTATTCTCTTGACCGAGTATGGAAGTAGTGGAGAAATTTACGTTCGAAGTCCGGCTATACATGTCTTGTAGCAGGTCCGACAGGATGTGGTCAATTCTTATTCATATATTAAATATTTTAAAGGAAATGGATATTTTTGAGCAAAAATTGAGTGGTAAAAAATTTGGTTTATAATGTTTATCAGGGAAAATTTAAAAGGAATATAAAGATGCTATTCAATTTCATGAAGGCATAAATATATATTAGATCATTTGGATGGATATTTTATCATGGTCATAAACATTATTGTTATTAGATTGATTTATATGCACAAGCTTTGACATTTGGAAATAGCAGAAGCGTTCACAGTTTATTCTCGCCATCTAAATATCTCGGTGTGTTTTCATGAACACAGAATATTACATAACCCCATCCCAATGCGAAGTGTTTCCTTAAACACACAGTATTTACTGTTGTTTGGCCAGAGGAGAGACATGAGTCAAATTAATGTATTGGCAACTCAAATTTTTCCCCTTCAAAGGAAAGAGTTGTTAAAAGTATATAAAGAGGCGGTTACTTCGATCCCCCACGGGTATTTGATGTGTGAACTTCACCCCAAAAAACACGTGACAGAGTTGTTGCCGCGTACCAACATGTCGTACGCCTATGAGATAGAGAGAAACGGATCCATGACATATTCTGAATAATGAGCGCGCTCTAGTTGCAACAGTAGTTTACCTTCTTATAAAAAATTTAAAAAAGCTGAGAATCACTGTAAACAACGTAAAGCAATTAGTCGAGATGAGAAATTCAGTCCAGGTGTATGTGAAGTCTGTCTTAAATGCTATAAAAGGAAAATATTCCTTAAAGCAACCTCAGAAGAAGTAAAGCTCGGCCGTTTTAAGAAACATCACTAAAAAAACCTCTCTCCGTCAAACATAAAAAGGATCGAAAAAGTAAAAAAAACAGTTACACAGAGAGGAGGAGTCGTCATTTGCCTACATTACTCTCTCTCCGTTAGTAGCTCCACTGATGAACTAAGTATTTTGTCGCCCATGTGAAGAAGGTTGCGTGTACTCTCCATATAATGTAGTATGAGAAAATAGAAGCGTATAATAATACAGCATCGTACAGATTCAGTTCCTCAGGATTCAGCATTCACAAACCTCTACATGGAGAACCAGGTATTACAGCGCCCTGTGCAAGAATCCGCAAAACCCCCAATATATGCAGATAGTTACCACAACAATCGATGGCTTACAACCTCTTCACATCAACGAACAAGCGAGTTGCACCAACAAAATCCTTTATATTGTACGACTCATTATCTTTTCAGCAGCCTCAACCTCATAGCTTATATGATCCTAAAAGTTGATCAGTAACCAATTCTGAAAGAAAGTGTTTACATGGTATAACAATCAGAACGATTTAACATCCATGAGAAACGCATCTCATACCAAATTGCCCATACAAAAATTGATAGGATCTTAAGACATGTGCAGTCTTACATCATCAAGCTACGTAACCCGCGTATCCGATGATGTAAGATATATCTAATGAAGTAAAACTTGAATGAAAATTTTAAACACGGTAAATCTTCTCTAGCCTCGAATTTTAACTCAGAAATTAAATAAAGAACCTTGTATATAATATTTTAAAAGATCAATTATCTTTGAATGAACTAGGAATGAATCGTAATTGATGATGAAATAGTGAAAGGTTAAATATTGTGGATTTGATAGCTAATCTCTCACGTAACTGGAAGGGTTCCTGTAAAGGATGGGAATGAGATCAAACAAGAACTTCAGACTATTAATTTTCCTCGAACTTTAATCTTATATACACGATCGCCTAAGCAGACTGTAGATAATATTCCCATGACACCTAGACCTGATTCAAGTCCCTCAGGCACTTACTACGCGTCAGATAAATTTAAACGTTTTACCAGAGAAAGAGATAAGATAAAACACCTTTATAAAAACCTAGTGGATAAGATGCGTGAGAGTGTACTTATTATATATACGTATTATAAATATTATAGTATATATAATATATAATATATATATAGTATATAGCTATATATAGTATATTAGTATATTATATACTATAAATATATGATTGATAATATTTATAATATAGTATAACTATATTATTTATTATACTAATTATTTATTAATGCCTGTGACTGAAAGTGAAATACTGTGTTATTTGAACCTTTTCTTTATCCCTTCGACTTTATACACATTTTTGTGACAAATAATTATTATTTATAAGATTATTAATTATATATATAGTAGTATATATATAATATATATATTATTAATATATACTAATATATAAATAATCATGATATACTATAACCTCTTATACAGACCTGTCAGTAGTCCAACCATTGGGAGGGCGAAGGACGTCAGTGTGGTTGATACAGTATACTTCCAATCTGAGGAGCCAAATAGCTTGGTGGGGTTTCACAAGGTTTCGCCCGTAAGGCTATTCCTAATAATTGAGAAAAACGGATTCAAAAACATATTTAGAGGCCGAGAGGCATTTTACTCATAGCATTAAACCTGTAAGAAAATAAAACCATTTCCATACACGGAAAGCCATGAATCTCACAAACCTCGATAGTGAGCCTTACTGGCAGTTAGATTTAACTGAAATGATTAAAATATAGCTTCATGTTATACATGCACAGGCATTTCAATACGATACTTGCTTTACTATTCGACAGTATACTCCATAGATACTGTGGCACTGAAACCCTAACAGATAATAAGATCCAGCTTACAGTTGCCGCGTGCAAGTACTGAAATTATAGAGGTTGAACGTAAGCCGCCTAAAAACGATCTGGACGATTCAGGAATAGGAATTTCAAGGGGTCGAGAGTTTCGAGTCGAGCTGACTTGGAGCTATGGTATAAGCTATTCCAAGTACACCTTTTGCCGGTAAATAAAGCGGCTATAGTTGAAAGAGTTCCACCGTACTATTAAAGAACGCACTGCCATAGGTCATATTTTACCTAAAATGCAATACTTTGTGTAATAGTATATTGAGTTATGACTGGGACGATCTAGCCTTAATTTTTATAACAGATCTGTGAGCCTAGTGAGATGACCTATAAAGTACACACACCTTTAGAAATGCTCAAAATCACGAGGCCATCGAACACATCGTCGTACTGAAAAACGGAAAGCAAATAAAAGATAATTCAGAATAAGATCGTGCACATGACTATGTAATAGCACAGCAATGCCTCGAACAGATAGAATCAAATGGTGTTTAGAAAAGGCTCTATGTAAGTGCCGGGGTAGGTCTACAGACCAGTTTTTAATTAAGTGTCCAATATCCGCACCCCTTCCGTCCGTGATTAGTCTTAAGCTCTGTTATCTCTATCTTGAGGACATTTAGATGTTGAAAAGATAAAAGGAGCGAGGTTCTAGTAAACTGGAGAATACAGAAAAAGTCTCAGATTAATCCTGAAACTCACGATATATAAAATAGGAAAGAAATATTAGGCTCAAAAGTCGCGAGGGCTCGTAGTAAAAACAGTATTGGTTGAAACTGGGTGGAGATACGCCTGCCTGAATTTAATACTTGATAAGAAACACGTGAAATCTTAAAGAAGCATTAATTCACGTTGGCATTATTAATCCATGGAGAAGTGTAAGATCACTTCTATTTGAAACTGCTCCCGTCTCGTCGCCTCTTTGCATTTCACTCTGATAATTAAACTCTCGGATTTCTACAACGTGTGGTTATGAATTCCTATACAAACTGATTGAAGAGAGGTATTACCAAGCAGCGAGTATCATGAAATGCATATTAAATACAGACATTAGGAAAACTTTACCTGCCATAATCGGCTATATCTGGCCATGGAGAGGTTTACAGAAAGTCGTAGAATGTGTTAAAAACTATATCTACAAGTGAAAGTACTCGTGATACTGAATAAGGACTTTAACAATTGCTCAGAGCTGAATGCGACTACATTTGGTATACAAAAGCAAGACCTTCTGTTGAAGGAATTTGTTTCTGAGGCGGGCATATTTAAACTTCGGACCTGCTCGATATTTTAGTTATTTAAACGATCTCTTTGATATGATCATTAAGAATGTAAAGAAAGCTTAAGTATACAGTACTGGCAGAAGAGAGCAATGACACATCATTTGGTGTTTGGTATTTTTATGAAAAAAGGGTAGCTCGTGAAAGGTTTCTTGGGTTTGTGGAATAGGTGGAAATGGATGCTATAACTATAACCAATATATAATAGATAACTTCCTGCAGAACTAAGGTTTTGATGTTATACTTTCCATACTATCCCTTACATCATGTGTGAAAGGACGTGGTATACGTATCTGTGAAGAAAAGGTAACCGCCAGTGAGCTCGACATGAACAATAAAAGCTGACCGAGGAGACCGAGAGTACTGCATTATACATGTACCCCATCCGAGTTGCTCAACCATCCAGGTATTGCTTATGTATAATACAAATATAATTGATCATCGATATGTAGGTAATACTAAAGCTCCTCGTCTATGAGCGCGAAGTAGTGTACTTTCCCCAAAGAGAGTAAAGGTTATTAACATCCCTAATGTTTCATTATTATTCCTGCTGTAAGTTATGTATCAAAATGCTTCTTGAACTCTGTACGACTCGCATATAAAAGATGTAGCACCGAAATCCCTTCCCGTTTAGATACGGGCGCATTGCGTTGTGCAAAGTTTCATATTAAAGAAACAGATACAAGAATTACAGTGTAATGAATTATAATATAATGAGTGGTAGGTCAGATATATTGTTATCATTCATTAACGCATGTTAACTTCCAGTTAATAAAGATGAGGATATAACGAAGAGATCAACTCCTGTAATAATGCACGAAGGAAAAGGTATTCCAGACAGTCAAGAAATGCAGACGGGTATGGCCTTGGTGGCATTTTTTTGCGCAATTATGGAGAAGTGGCAAGGCCTTCGACTCAGAAGAGGTGGGGGAATATAATAGGTAAAAAAAGCTGAAAAGAAACAGCTGCGATGGTATGAACATGTGATGAGGCGGAGATAACCTCGTGCACATAAAAAGAGGTATTGCCGATGATTCAGATGAGATGTTGCATGATAGTTAAGCGTAAAACAAGGACGTAAATGTCAGGTTCAAGCGTCGAGGGCCCCAAGAAGATTGTCATTAAAGAAAAAAGCCTAAGCGGACAAAAAAATAACTCTAAAGAAAAAAACTGTATGATGTAGGTTTCTATTTAAATACCTAACGTGTTAACTTTTATACGGAGATGTGTTATTCACCCTGATATATAAGTTAATGTTTTTCATGAAAATCGCTCATTATACGAGCCAGATAAACTCGCACAGACAAGATGCATTTTCCTCTCATCCTTCTAGTCCTTGATTGTTTAAGGAGTGAATTGATCTCTTCCATGAAAACCGCTTACACAGATTACGTTAAGGAATCCAACTTTTATTCTAGTACCTCCTCAAATCCCATGCATCCAATTACCAATTACTGATTTGTTCCTCTAGAGTTTTCCAATGATTCCAGGCACTTCTGATCAATACTTAGATCCATCTAAGTAAAAATATAAAAGTAAAAACGGAAAAATGAACAAAAACGCCTGATGGTTACAGATCTTCCTTCGGTGTGGCCATGACCACTATAGATATACAGAATCAAATATTTCCTGGTATACATGTTCACCCAGGTGGAAGATCGATCTTAACGGATAATTCACCTAGTGCGTCGCGGCTAATTGTATCCTTATAGAAGCTGATAGTTGCATGTTTTTATTATTCAGACGACGCTACTAAACAATCTCTCTCCAATCATTGTGGTTTTTATAGTTCCAAAGATGACAGCTGCACATATAGATAAAGCAGGTAAAGTCATAAATAATACTTGAATTTTACGATCGATTAAATGGCGATATCTTCTCTCAGAAAAGACTCATTCTACCCATCTGTTACGATATTAGAAGTCTATTTTTAATCGCGGGTCAAGATCCTAATGTTGCTCTTAAAATAAAAAAGTAAGCCTAACGCGTACCAGCGTGTAGTGCCAGAACCGTTTGTATGGCTGTGCACGGCTACTGCTCGGTATGTTAGAAAAGTAAAAATTATCACACACAGCGTCATTCTGCGAAATTGAAAAAGTCGCTTATTGATAGCTACAGCTAATCTATCCTATTAAGAAGTTGAAATCCAAGATATTTAGAATTTCACGTGCAAGGTATTATCGAGTATCAAGTATCCCCTGTAACATCGTTGAAGCGGAAATTGTACCACCAGAAAGTAAGTAAGTAGGATTGTGGAACATGAAGCCTACTCAGCAAATTATAAAAAGTCTCCCTATAAATCAGCACTTTCGGACTTAGGGGGTATCAGTTTACATGTGTGAATGGATTACCTCACGGACGTGATTATGACAAGGTTAGTACCATACGGAGACCGTGTCTCTCTGATACATCGGCGCTTTTACGAATGAAAAACTTATGGAAAAAGACCTTAAAATTACTAGAACGAAAAAATCTTGAAGAAAATACGCAAATTAAGAATAGTAATTTAAACGCCTATTGATTCTTTACTGCCAGGACCTTCTCAGCTCTGCTACACGCTTATCATCTGTAGACATTTTGAGAAGGGTAGCATTACGGACTAGAGTGCATCTCTTTGTGGATCAAGGTGCTTTAACTAATCACCCATCACGTGTGAAGTGGTCGGTTCCTTGAACATCCTCAAACTCAATTGAAATGGACAAGAGTACGCAACATGCCTTCCACTCTTCGACATTATACGACCAAAGGATTGAAATCAAGATGGAAGAGCGCGGAACATGAAAAATCGTGTTTTTTGTGTAAATAAAAAATAGCCTTGTGGAAATCGCTATTGACACGAAATAAACTCTGAAGAGTTGGAGAAGGATACCCTTGCTTCGTACGTCAACATGCGCC
Organism: Trachelipus rathkii; assembly: GCA_015478945.1. Taxonomy (NCBI): domain Eukaryota; kingdom Metazoa; phylum Arthropoda; class Malacostraca; order Isopoda; family Trachelipodidae; genus Trachelipus; species Trachelipus rathkii. The sequence goes on along the minus strand of JABUQX010090396.1, from coordinate 8,823 downwards.
TCGTCAACATCACGCTCAACGAGACATTGGATTTCCAGTAGATATAGCAGCAAAAAGTACCCCCCCGAGTACTATGTTCACTCAATAATTGCATTCTTTGAACTTAAAATTATATTGACATACATAATCATTATATCATCTTATTTTTTAAGAATCCTAATAAGTGCTAAGTTTATGTAGAAGAAACTTGTCTTTACCCGCATTCAACCGGCTTATATTCTAATGGTTATTGTGGGCAGCTCTATATGTATTTATTTGCAGCTTATAGCTTATTGAAATACATGTATGTTTAATAAACTTGTAAATATAAATGATGCTAAAACATTTGACATATGTCATGATTTTATAGTTTTAATTACGTGTAACTATACTGCTTCAAAATGAAAAACGGCGAAGGTCAGTAGGAAAAACTCGCAGTAGTTAAAAGGCAATGTAACAAAGGTAACAGTAAAACAGTCTTTTAGTAGCAATAATAGTAGATTTAAAAGATGTTCTCCTTATGCATTACAATTTCTTAATACTCTTATAGTAAAAATATTAAAACAAAATAAAAATAAAGAAATAAATATAAATAATAAACAATGTAATAATAGAATAAAAAAGTATTAAGAAAAAGATATAAAATATAAAATCAAAACATAATGTTAATAAATGTGATGAGTTAAAAAAGCAGTACTTAAAGTCAGTAAAGGCATATGAGTTAGAAGCAGCATAAGTACAAGCAGTAAAGCTATGAGTTTAAAGCAGAGGAAGAAAGTGATTAAACAAAAGCCTTACTAATCCACTCTGATTGCTAGCAAACAGCGTTATTTGATTTACTGTTTTTAACTGCTTTAAACCGGTACTGTAATAGGTATACATTGAGTTTAAGCAGTTAAAGCAGCTAAACATATTTAGCTAAAGAGCCAGTACGGTTTTAAAGCTGGATTCTATAAACAAACAAGCCTACGTAATCCCTTTGTTTGTTTTTTTGTGTTTTGTTTTTTACTTTTTCACCACCACTCGAGGGCAGAGCCCTATTCAAGAGAGGGCGGGTTATCACCCGCCTCCTCAGAAACGTCAACAACTAAAAAACCAAATACGTATGAAGTCGAGCACAGACGCGGCTCTTTTGAAGGTGGCGAGAATTAAATTCAGCAGGAAACACGGTAAGATGCAGAGAATTCCACAGACACAGATTGTCGGCAAGGAAAGACAGGAAGCACGCGCAGCGAACTTTAGCCTGGAGATCTAGATACATCAACACAAAAACTCGATGTGCAGATACAGCACCCCCTGTTCTACGAGGGCGACGCAAAGTTGGAGGGTCGTACGCGAGTGATAAGCTCCCGTCGAGCACCTCCCGTGCCCCCTTTACTTCGGTTACCTATGGAAACATAGACTCAAGAGCACCAACATCGCGCCGCAAAGATGTAGAGGCTACAAGTGAATACTGGAAAAGTACAGAAACAGCTTTTATAAGCCTGTTGGCCTCTTGACATTCGACCCTGTCAAAAGCCGCGGGTAGTTGCTCAGTTGTGACAACAACGTTATTGATTTATTGTTTTACTTCTTTAAGGTATGTAAATGTCTGACATAATGTAATAAATATATGACGTTAAAGAGGTAAAGCAGTAAAACGATATGTAAAGCAGTAAGTAGGATAAAACAAAACACCTACTAAGTCCCTTGTTGCTAGGCATTTGCACCTTCGTAAGATATTACTGTTTTAACGGGCTATGTTGTGGAAAATCATTATTAATTAAAACTGATATTAAGTATGAAGTTAAAAATGAATTACCTCATAGTATATTTGAAAAGAAAATGTCTTTGAATAGTTTACATTGATATCATATTTTCGTTCGCACATGTAAATTTATGCGCGCTGAGCGGGCCGCACGCGGCGTTACCAGTAATATTGCGCTTGCGGGGCCACGCGCGTTTCGCTGGCTGGGTTGACCTGCGGGACGCGGGAATCGGAAAAGCGTTTGCCGGTTTCACCTGCTCCCCCAAAATGTGGTATCTCTTTAGAAGATATTCTGTCGTGCATATTAAAGTGTTTAGAAAAAGACTACTCATAGTAATGGAAAGCATCCTGCAACTTAGTTAATATAAGACACCAATTGATTCCTCATACCATATAACTAGGAGGTATGACACGCAATATTTATGCCTATTCTAGGCCAGGAGAAGGGCTAGAAAGAAGGGCTTGATAATGATAACACTCAGAGTGCAACTCCAGTTGGCACTATTGTGGCACTAGTTGGGCACTACTGTGACACTCAGTTGGCACTAGTGTTTGGCAGCTCACTGGCACTCGAAATGGAACTTATCTGAATCTACTCACAGACACAAGTAGAACACTCCTAGACACTCCTTACGGTGATGGCGAAACCATCAAAGCCTGAGCACTGAACTACCATCAATAAAAATCATGTATTCAAGCGTGAAACATCAAACTCATATGTGACATCAAAAGATGACACCCATCAGATATAAGGTGCTCATCACAAGTCATGAACCGAGCAAATAGGCACGCATATCAAAGCTGAGACCAACAACTATACACGGTGCCATCAAAGTTTGAGGCCTTGAAAGTTGACACCTCAAAGGAGGACACCAAGTCAAAGTTGAGTCATCAAAAGCTGAGCCATAAGAGTTGAGCCATCAAAGTTGAAACCATCAAAGATGAGCAACAAAGATGAGTCATCAAAGATGAGCATCACAGTTGAAGGGCATCAAAAAGCTAGAGCATCAAAGTTTGAGCATCCAGAAGCTGGAAGGATTATCAAAGTGAGCCATCAAAATATCGAGTGTGGGTGTATCTGTGTGTGGCATAGCGGCTGGGTGTGTGTGTATAAGTGTCATAGTGTATAAGTGACATAGGTGTATGCTGTTATAAGGTTCTTATAGTGTGATGTGTAGTCGTGTGTAGGTTGTGATCCCGTGTATGTTGTCGCTTATTTGTTTAGGTGTGTGTGTGGTGAGAGTGCATGGTGTAGGTGCTATGTATGTGTGTGTGGGCGGTAGTGTAGGTGTAAGTGTGAACAGTGTCTACAATTGGGTGAGTGTTAATAGTGTACAGCATCGGCATGGATATGTGAATTGTGCTATAAAGTGTAAGTGTTTTATTATGAAACGTGTGTTGTCGTGCTGTGCTGCTGTGTATAGGTGTGTAGTTGTGAGGTAAGCGTGAATCCCTATATATATATATCATACCCTATCATTAATATAATACTACTACTATAATATACTATCATAGTATTATAGTACTCGTAGTATAGCTATATATATATAACTCTAATATGATAAATATATATATAGTATATACAATAAGTCTAGATCAGCGCCATATCAGGACCAGGTGACCTACCATGTATTCTCATGTTAGCAGACAGTTTACCATACCAGCAGGTAGGGCGCAGGTACTGACTAAGTTAATTTTATGACCACTTTACATCCCTACAACCTTTAAGAATGGTCAATTTCAGGCCATGATACGGTATCAAGGCAAAAATATCAAGGCAAAGACCGAGAATATCAAGGCGCCTAAAACAGGTCAAAATATCAAAAAAGGGAGCTAAGCCCCTAAAGGGCTGCCAAAAATAGGGGACACGTACGACGTTGCTACGCAACCGTCTGGCGCAACCCTTCTTCGAAGGGTTGCCTAAATCAAGGTCTCAAAATGTGTACCGGTAGAATACACAAGGCGGGGAACGGAATTCCCTCCCTACTACTGAGGAAACCCAAAGGAGGGGAGCTTGGAGAGCAGTGACGCGTTGTCATACCCGTGTCAAATGCTTGGATATGTCAAACACCCCACCTCGCAAGTCTCTCCGTAGTTCTAAGCCGGAAAACCATAAAGTCAGTTCAGACATAGGAAAACGTTATATCCCTAGTAAGACCTCGAGCGCCGAAAGCGGTACTGGCGATCGGAAAAGAGTGAATGAGATTCCAAATATGAAAAAAAAAGAGAGTTGAGAAGGGTTTCAAAGATCTTAGATAGAGAAGACAAGTTTTTAAGGTGGGGTGGAGCGTAAAAGTAGGCGATAGTTAGAAGGAATCAGAGCGGCTTCCTTATTACGGAATAAGTACATGTGGGTGCTTCCAATATTGAGGGAAGAGTGTTAGTTTGAGACATAGAGAATATAGTTGAACGAAGGGCGGGGGTCAGGCAACGGAAGCACTCTCCATCAAAACTCGGGGAGTAACGACATCCGGGCCACCTGCCTTCTAACGTTAATGTAGATTTAAGGAGCCCATTGCACCCAGCGACGCAAAGCATCTCCACACCACAGCACGGAATGAACACCGGAGATAAGAAGTTGGCGAAAAGGAATTGCCAGAATCATTCCAGAAGATTGTGCGTTAGTGAAAATAGGAGGCGAGAGATTGGCCTTTCCAGTTGGAGATTAGAAGAGGAAAAGACAGATTACAGAAGTGTTAGAGATGTTTTTGGGCAAGAATTGTTCAGAATAGTATATATATATTTCATACTACACTATATATATAATATATATATATACTATATTATGATATAATATTATACTATTATTAATATACTATATATATAATACTACTATATAGTATATATATAGAATATATATCTATATTATTATACTATATATATATATATATACTATACTATATATTATTATATAATATAGTAATTAGATATTATATATAATATATATACTATTTATATATATCATATATATAGTACTATATATATATATATATATTTATAAATATATTATATATATATATAAGTATTATAGTATTATATATATATTATATAATATATATATATTATATATAATAATATTATACTAATTACTAATATATAATACTATATATACTATATATATTATAGAGAATACGTAATATATATAGATATATTTATATATATACTATATTATATATATATACTTATATAGTATACTATATAATATATATTATTTTATGAGTACTATTATATATTATATACTATATAATATATATATATATCTCTATAATATAGTAATAAAGTATATATGATATACTTATCAATATAGGGAATTAAATATATATATAATAGGTATATATATAGCATATATTATATACTATATTCTATATATATATATGAAAGTAGTATATATAGTTAATAGTATACATATATATAATATATATATAATTATTATATATTCTATACTATATATATATAGTATAGTTATAATATAGTTATTATTATATAATAATAGTTATATAATATATCAGATATATATATATATATATAATAATATAACTATATATATAGTATATATAATATATACAGTATATATGTATACAATATAGATATAGTATATATATATTATATAATTAATATATATGAGATATAATAATACATATAGATATATAGTATATATATATATTACTATATATATTATAGTTATATATACTAATATATAATAATATGTAATTCCTATAGCTATATATATAATTAATATGCTTATATATATTCATTATATATATATATAATAAATATATATACATATACTATATATAGTATATATATATATATATACTATATAGCCGATTATATATTATAATAAAGTACGTACATATACTTATATAATATATATAAATTATATATATACATATATTATATATTATATATCATATAATATATACTAGTAATATATATATATACTATATATATCATCATGTATATATAGATATAATATATTCTATATATACTATACTAAAGATATATACTTATATAATACACTACTATATATATATTAATATAGTATTATATATATATCAGGTATCAAATATATATATATATATATTATATATATATATATAATATATTATATATATATATGATATATATATTAAATATATACTATATATAATCACAGCTATATATGATATAATATATTTAATAGTTATGATATATATATATTAATATAATATAATATATATAGAGAGCAGGGATAAATATAAAGAAATATTCTATATTATATAAAGAAATATGTACTTTTCTATATATATATATATGATATATATAAGAGCATATATAATTATAATATAACTAGTATATACGTATATATATATTATATATAAATATATATACCGTACTTATATATATATGCATATAACTTTTATATACTACTATATATACTATAAAAGTTAGTTATATAGTATATATATATGTATATACATTATATATATATCCGATTATATTATACTATATAAATTATTATTAATCTATATTATATATATACATAGTATATACTAATATATATATATACTAGTATATATAGGTACTATATATAATATACTATATGGCCCCTATATATATATAATATCAAAAACTACTTAATTAGTTAATAGTATATCATATATTATAAATATAGTTTAAGCTAATAAAAAAAGTATTGTAGTATATATATAATAAGAGTTAAATATGTATAAAGATAATGACTAGCGCTTAAATAGAGAATTCTCATACAGTGTAATGATTTTATACATGAATGAATAAAAATATAACTATAAATAAGATCAACAAAAATTATTCAGAATAGAGAAATTGAAATTTAATTATTTTATAATTTCTCTTGAAAAGTAAAATTAAAAGTAGAATTTACTTTAAGGAAAGACTGATAAAATCATAGGACGAATTTTCATAAGCAAATCTACGCTTCAAGATAAGTTCTAAATTAGTATTAAGAGGGAACTCATAGCAAGTTCTAAACTATTCCAAAACCCGATAATAGTATTAATGTTTTTATGATAATGAAACAACTATTGGAATATCTTTAATTTTATATAGTAAAAAACAAACCCACAACAAAGCATAACTATTCGTTAGCGCTAGAATTGAACAGTTCTTGTTGTTGTACTAGAGTTGAGAAGAGTAAGGAATTTGTTTTTTATGACATCTTCCACCACAAATAAAACTCCCAAATAAAACCTCTCATAATATTTTTGAGCTAAATATTATACTGTTCAAAATAATAAAGTACCACCATATTAATATTTTTTTACTTTGCAGACTTAAACAAAGTGTTACAGTCTCAATATTATAGTATATGAGTGAAGTGTAAAAATTTTAGCTTATGAGAATCTACCATTATCTGAAAGATTTTAAGAAAAAAAAAATGAACACACACAATTTTCAATCTCTAGAAGATGAACGGTCAAACAATTCTAGCGTGAACATGAGTATGATAATCAACAAATAGGCTGGCACATGCCCCTTGACTGTAATCTACCAAAAACATCTTAATATTAAAACGCTCAGTTTATGTTTATACATCGATTCTTATATTATGAGGCTTGAGTACCAGAAATATTGAATGTAAATAAATTCTGTTCGTTTTTTATTTTAAATGAATTTTTATATCTCATAAATTCAAATTTAAAAATATGACCCCAATGCCTTAGAAAAACACAAAAATAAAAGATTTTGGAATATATATTATTTTCGTTTTTAGACGGCAAACAAAAAAACTTATCTATTGATTAATAAAAAATGTTAATAGTAATGATTGTATATGAGTTATAACTCAATATTACTATTATTACTCATATAGTTTATAACATTACATTTTGACTGCCTATAAGAAATTATAGTTTAAGTTAATACTCGAATAACCTCTATCAGTAATAATTATACACTAATATTCCTATACCCCCTACGCTACCTTCTAAACCTTAACATTAGTACTATATAATTACTTATATTTAATATATATCATTAAATTAATTGAGCTTCATAATTATAATTATTACTTATATACTATATATATATATAAGGTAATAGTATTTTAATATTATATTATTACTATATCAATATATATAGTAATACCATCTTAATTAATTACCCAATTAGTCAATTAATAATCATATCTATAATCAGATAGCTAATTAATATATAATATATTATAATCTTATTTACTATAATAATTATATAATAATAGAATAATAGATAATAGATAATAGATATTTTATATCTTAATATACATCATATATATTTATAACCATTAGATAATACGATAAATCTTTACTAAATAATACTATAGTAAGTAGTATACTTAGAAATCATTCATGAATATACATTATAACCTAATAGATTAATTAATATTATAGTTATAGGTTAACCAAGCACCTTTTTACAGATCTACTAGTATGTAAGATAAGTTACCGTTTTCAAACCGCCAGATTGAATATGTCGAATGCCTAAGTAAATCTAGACTTGAAAAACTGTTCCGAGACTATGTCATCTTTTACTTTCACACTGAGCGGATCGGTAGCTACTAGTAGTAAGAGCCTCTCCACTCCGTACATTGCTTACTAATGGATCAACGTCATCTTGCTCAGAGTGAAGGCTTTCCGTTGATCCATGAGCGCAAGAGAGGAAATTTTTTTTCGCTTATTATTGAGGTTAATAATTTCTCGCAACGTAGAGCATTTAGTGCGACATCGTCGGTCAGGATCTCAATTGACTTGTCGCCGTAGCTCTTCTGTTAACCACATGAGCACCCCATGAAGAAATGGCTACGTGTTAGCCCGTTCATTGAGGAGCGTTTCCCAAACCACCCTTCTAGTGAGATTTAACATAATATTAGCGAATGTTTCAAAAGACTAGGTAATATCGATAAGTGACAGGAGAGTTCTGATAAATCTTCCAGTATGCCTTCCTTATATTCTTAGGGGAGCAGCATCTAGCAACTGATGAATAGAGCTCCCTGTACATTGTCTAAACGGCGACTGCTGTTGCGATAGTTTTGAAGAATAAGTCCTAATATATATAGATATAAACCTAAATCATCATTTACATGTGCTTGCGAAGTTGAA
>JABUQX010090395.1:10000-27500 GCA_015478945.1 Trachelipus rathkii | reverse complement strand
TGATGTCATGGAACCATCATTGTTCTTAAGCAGGTCTTTTATAGAATCGTATAGGGAGTTCCAGCGAGTAACACTTGGTGTTTTAAGCTTTGTTCCCAACTCCTTCTTAATTCTCGCATCAGTTGTAGTTTTCCTGTTCTGGGCATTCCACAATTCCTGTGCTTTGGTAAGTGTCTTATTAAATGGATCCTTGGCACCAGAGAACCAGCGAGGAAAATTTGAAACATCCTTAGTGTTTAGTAGCCAAGATGTTTAATGTGTAGGAAATGCAATGGCGATATTTAATTAGGCTAAGTGCATCATGTTCTTCAAGCAGATTTTCTAGCTGGAGAGGTTTTGTCTGCAGAACCTCTCACTAATTTGCTCCATCTCTTCACGCGTAACCACTATCTCTGCAATCGGTACCTGTTTTCTTCCTCTTTTTTTACCCTTTTCTGCATGAGCATTCCCCCGAAAGGCTGCACAGAAATTTGTACCGTTATCTGTTGTAATGCAGACAACCTGAAGATATATATATTTTTTAATTTAGTAGTTTCCTTATTAATTTGGAGTTATAATTTTTTTCAGCATTACGTTATTATTTCATATTGATATTTACTGACCTTATGCTTAATGCCAAATAGTTGATGAATATCCGTAATTTTGTTGGTTAGGACTGTGTTGGTCTGAGAAACAGATAAATCTCTACATGCAAGGACAGCTTTCTCTCTCTTCAAAGTATTCAAATTAATCCAGTGAACCGTCATCCCTAGAAAACTCTTGTTTGTTGTTCCCAGTCCAGCTGTCTGCGGTTGTGGCCACATAACTGACCTTAAATAATGTTGGTTAAATCAGCCTTCCCTATTATGCATATGACATCAAGATCCCTCATCATTTTTTTTCTGGAGGGGAGGTAGAAATCGGAGATCAGGTAGGACATGAATTCGACAAAGAACTCAGACTCACAATGTGAATATGCCCTATGTCATTGACTGGGGTTAAGATGCGAACATGCACCAAAAACAAAGTAGTAGAAGAATATGATGCAAGTCGAAATAAACCCAGCCTTACCCCTCTTTACCCTAAGTGAGAACTCACTTGTATGAGAAATCCACCCTAGAGCTTCACGGGACCGTGACGGACCCTCCCTATGGCATCTCGTCAATGTAGGGTTCATCCCTTCGCCCACGGTAGCCAAGCCACAACCATACCCCCTCAAAACCCCGCCATTCACTGCTATTATGCACCTTTCTTCTCACTCACATTCCTCTCGTTCAGGCATTCCTTTACTGACTCAATCCACTTTTTTTTTGGCCTCTCAGCTGGTCGATTCCCAGCACCCTCTCACCACTATATCTGCTTAACCGACTATCATCCATTCTTTCTACATGACCAAACCATCTCAATGTACTTTCATTTATTCTCTCATTTACTCCTTTCCTCACACCACACAACTCCCTAATACGCTCATTCCACATTTTTATCAACATATACCGTATATATATATATATATATATATATATATATATATATATATATATATATATATATATATATATATATATATATTTATATATATATATATATATATATATATATATATATATATATATATATATATATATATATATATATATATATACTTTACAATCTCCTCCCCACCACCAAATACCCTCCTCCCAAAACCGCCCCACCTGAACAATCCCTCCCCAAGTCAACCAATCCCCTACTTCCCCAGACGTTACATTCTGTTCCCCCTCCCTACACCACTTACTAACATGGGACACTATTACTGACCTACAATCGGATCACCTTCCTATTCTTATTTCTCTAAACTCCCCCCAACAATCCCCCCCAAAAAAGACTACTACATACACTAACTACAAAAAAGCAAACTGGCCTGCATATACTAACTATATTGAAACCCACATTAACCCAATACAAATCCACGATACAACATCCCTTCACACCTCCATCATTCACCTAAACAATACAATCATCAAATCTGCAAACCTCTATATATCCAAAGGCCACAGAAAATCATACAACCCCAAACTCAACCCCAATATCAGCCAACTCATTAAACAAAGAAACTCCCTCCAAAAACTCAATCCATATACCCCACACATTTCTAACCAAATAACAAACCTAAACACCCAAATCTCCAACCTCATAACCACCAACACTACCAATAAGTTTCAGAATACTTACAACAAAATATCTCGCGCATAGACAATAAGAAAACCTGGCAAGTCATCAAAAAAAACAACTCTCAAAACAACCCTCCACAATCCCACGAATCCCCATCTTTACCCAATACCTTCTCCTAAACAACAATCAGACAGTCTTGCTAAACATTACGCTAACATCTCCCTTAAACCAACCCACCCTGATAATAGGAAAACAAAAAAACAACTCAGAAAACTCAAATTAGACCACAACCTCCCACCTCCATTCACAACAATCATGATAACAGAAACCATCAAAACCATCAAAAATTCAACAGCAACAGGTCCAGACTCCATATCCAATCTACACATAAAGCACCTTGGAGAAAAAGCAATCCTCCTAATCACAGACATCTTCAACAAATCTTGGCAACTTAACTACATTCCCCCAACCTGGAAACAAGCATACATAATCCCAAAACTCAAACAAAAGACCCCAACTCCCCCTCCTCCTATCGCCCAATTTCACTGCTTTGCTCCATTAGTAAATTGCTAGAGAAATTATTATTAAATAAAATTTCCCAACCCATTCCCCTCTCAGACTTCCAGCATGGATTCAAAAGCAACCATTCTACAACTACAGCTCTCACCTCCCTCACACAACACATCATCAATGGCTTTAACCAATCACCCTCCCACTTCTATACTCACAGCAATAGACATAAACAAAGCATTCAACACCGTTCCCACACACATCCCTATTCAAAAAATCCTCCACTCCCCCTAGAAAATCATGACAAAAAATGGCTTTCCAATTTCCTCACCAACCATTTTGCAAAAGTCTTATACAAAAACAACCTCTCCCATTCTATCAAATTGCAAAATGGCGTCCTACAGGGAGCCATTCTCTCTCCATTTTTATTCAACTTTTTCACTGCAGATCTGCCCACCCCAACCCACCAATCCACCAAACTTATTACTTTTGCAGACGACATCAGTCTTATTTCCCAACACCCAGACAAACTTGTTCTTCACACAACATAAATTCCAAGAATATCTACATCTATTAGAAAATTGGTTAATCTCCAACAGAATGACCGCATCCCCCCTTAAATCCTCCATCACCCTTTTAACCACTGATCGTCATCAATCCTCCCTCCATCCCATAATCACCATGAACAAAAACCCCCTTCCATTAAACAAAACCCCAAAAATATTAGGACTTACCTATGACACTCATATGACGTTTTCCCCCCACATCGACCAAATCACTTCCTCAACCAGAGGAGTGAGGCATGTCGTGAGACATCTAACCTCCGGCGGGCCTCCCCGCTCACACTCGGGTCAGAGGCAACACTTGGGTAATTTTTAATCGGGACCTGATTATGTATACGGGTTTTTCGTGCATAAACCGCACAATTATTTGTATAAATCACATGACCCTAAGTGGGATTGAACCCTTACCCTTAAGATGGTAAACCAAGAGTGTTACCTCTTGACCACGATGAGCTAAAAGGAAACCCACCACTTTCCTCTGAAAGCAAACTTAGGCTTCCCAAGTGTTGCTTCTGATCCGAGTGTGAGCAGGGAGCCCTGCTGGAGGTTAGATGTCTCACCACATGCCTCACTTCTCTGGGAAGCCTAAGTTTGCTTTCAGAGGAAAGTGGTGGGTTTCCTTTTAGCTCATCGTGGTCAAGAGGTAACACTCTTGGTTTACCATCTTAAGGGTAAGAGTTCAATCCCACTTAAGGTCATGTGATTGGTACAAATAATTGTGCAGTTTATGCATGAAGAACCCGTATACATCAGGTCCCGATTAAAAATTACCCAAGTGTTGCCTCTGACCCGAGTGTGAGGGGGAGGCCCGCCGGAGGTTAGATGTCTCACGACATGCCTCACTCCTCTGGGAAGCCAAAGTTTGCTTTCAGAGGAAAGTGTGGGTTTCCTTTAACTCATCCTGAACCAATGTAACACTCTTGGTTTACCATCTTAAGGCAAGACTTCGACTGCGTTGTGCTGAGTGTGGATTGGTACAAATAATGTGCTTATATGAAGAACCCGTATACATAATCAGGTCCTGATATAAAATTACCCAAGTGTTGCCTCTGACCCGAGTGTGAGCGAGGAGGCCTGCCGGAGGTTAGATGTCTCACGACATGCCTCATTCCTCTGGGAAGCCTAAATTTGCTTTCAGAGGAAAGTGGTGGGTTTCCCTTTAGCCTATCGTGTAATAAGAGGTAACACCTTTGCCACTCATCTCAGGGTAAGGTTTCAATCCTACTTAGGGTCATGTGATTTGTACAAATACTTGTGCGGTTTGTGCACAAAAACCCACCCACACACTCACACACACGCACATATATATATATATATATATATATATATATATATATATATATATATATATATATAGTAGATATAGTTATATAAATATATATATATATATATATATATATATATATATATATATATATATATATATATATATATATATATAGAACGCTCATGGCGCAGAGGTTGACTCGCTGACTCTCATACGAGAGGACGCTGGTTCAATCCTCCACGTAGCAGTTGGAGTTTTATCTACCTAAAGTAAGAGTTAAAAAGTGGACTGCGAACATGTTGGTGGCGCTATTGGGATAGCCGGGCCCTAAAGTGTCCGATTTCCAGTAGTCCCCCCGTGTTACCCTCTTTATAGGGGATAAAGCACGTTAAAGGTAGTTTATATATATTATATATATATATATATATATATATATATATATTATGTTATATATTATATATATATATATATATATTATATATTATATTATTATTATATATATATATATTATTATTATATATTATATATATATATATTACCGGTATATATATATATATATATATATATATATATATATATATATATATATATATATATATATATATATATATATATATATATTATTATTATATATATATATATATATATATATATATATATATATATATATATATTTACCATATATATATATATATATATATATATATATATATATATATATATATATATATATATATATATATATATATATATATATATATATATATATATATATTATATATATATATATATATATATAAATATATATATATCCCCACTACATATATATTCATATCCCTGTGTGCGGGGAGAAAGAATTGCCCACATCGTATGTCCTGCGTGTCGTAGAAGTCGACTAAGGGGCGGTGGAAGGGCTGGCTGCCTACTACCATCTATTTCTTGCCAGGAATGCTAATGCAGGCCTCGGAGAAGGTCGATCGCCGTAAACGGCCTTCTAATTTTCGGCGAAATTGTATGAATAGTATGGGTACATGGAATGTCAGAGGAATAAATGCTGAGGAGAAGAGAGAGAGGTGATGGATGTGTATTTAGAAAGGGCAAATTTGATTTGCTCACAGACTGAAACAAAGATGAAAGGAAAAGGTGAAATTAAGTGGTGTGATGTGAAATGTGTGCGTGCGGGTGTGGAAGAGAATGAGAGGGAGAGAAGGAGTTGCAATTTTGATGAGTGACCTGTGGTATGAAGCTATGGTAGACTTTGATTGTGTGAGTCCTAGAATTCTCAATGGTTAAATTTAAGTTTGAAAAGGTCAAGGTATGTGGTTGTGACGTATGGTCCATCTGAGGGAAACGTTGAAGAGAGTACGATTTTTTGGGATAATCTGAATGATGTTTTGGATGGGTGAGTAGGAGCTTCAGATTGATAGTTTTGGGGGACCTGAATGGTTGGATAGGTGATCAAAAAGGGATGGTATAACAGGTGGTTTTGGGGTGGCGGGAGAAAATGAGAATGGTAGGAAGGTGATTGATTTCTGTGAGGAGAGAGGTATGTGTGTGTAAGTAATACTTTAAACACAAGAGTATCCATAAGTATACTAGAGTTGGTGTAGGTAGAGATGGTATCGAAGTGAAAAGTATGATTGATTAGTGTTGGTGAAGAAGGAGATGTTGGAAGTATGTTGGATGTTAAATCAGTTAGGGGTTTAGGGATTGGGATTATCGGATCATTATGTTGTTCTATAAAATTAAGTTAGTGGGGCTTGATGGAGAGGAAGGTGACTAAAGGAAGTAGGTAAAATTAAGAGGGAGAAGTTAAGTGAGCAAGATAATGGATGGTATGTAAGAGCTCTGCTAAACGGTTGAATGTGAACAAGCTGATACTGAAAAACTGGGGGCAAATGAAGGAAGCAATTGTTAGTAGTGCAAAGGAAGTGTGGATTCTAAAGTAGGAAGTAAGAATGTTAACAGCGAATGGTGGAATGAAGAGGTGATGAAAGTGGTTAAAGGTAAAAAAGAAGCGTGGTTGAATGTACTAAAAGCAAATGATGAAGTTTCAAAAGAAAGATGCTTGGAATTATATAAGGAGGAAAAAGAAATACTAAAAAGGTGCATACGTAGAGAAAACAAGAGGTAAAATGAACAGTTTGGAAGGAGGGATGAATGAGGACATACAAGGAAATAGGAAGCTCTTTTGAAGGGGAAGGAAAGGTTAAGAATGAGAATAAGGGGAATCTGCTTAGAATAATGAATAGGGATGGTGCTTTTGTAACTGATGAAATGGATGTGAGGGGAGTGTGGAAAGAACACTTCGAAAATCTGCACAATATTAACAGTAATGATGAGGTGTTAGTGAATGTGTGCGGTTTTTTGATGGTGCAAGAAGGAATAGGTATTTCAGGATGAGGTTATTAGTAAGGAGGAGGTAATGGGTAGGTGAGAAAGTTGAAGAATGGTAAATCTGCAGGTATAGATGAAATTACTAGAAATGATCAAGAGCGGAGGAGGGATGGTCATTCATTGACTTGGAAGTTGTGTAATAAAGCGTTTATGGAGGGTATAGTTCCAAGGGATTGGAGGAGAGCGGTAATAGTACCCTTATATAAGGGTAAGGGAGAAAAGGGGAACTGTAGAAATTATAGGGGAATAAGTTTGAGTGTTGTAGGGAAGGTATATGCTGGTATTTTGGTCGAAAGAGTGCGGCGAGTGACTGAGGGACTGATTGGTGAAGAACAAGGTGCGTTTAGGAGTGGTAGAGGATGTGTGGATCAAATCTTTACATTGAAACAAATGATTGAGAAAATGAGGGAGAAGAAGAATAAATTGTATTTAGGTTTTATGGATTTGCAACAGGCGTATGATAGAGTTAATAGGGAAGGTTTATGGCAGGTGTTAGTGATATATGGTGTTGTGGTAGGCTTCTGAATGGAATCAAAAGTATGTATGTCTGACGATAATGAAGCGTGTAAGAATAAATGGTGTCACTGGTGATTGGTTTAGGTAGCGGAGTAAGACTGGGTTGTGTTATGTCTCCTTAGATTCAATTTGTATATGGATGGGGTTATGAAAGAATTCGAGGTGGGGATGGCAGGAAATGGTGTTAGAATGGTGGAGAATGGAGATGAGTGGAGGGTGCCCTACCTATTATATGCGGATGATTTGGTTCTGTGTGGCGAATCTGAAGAGTTTGAGAGGATTGGTAGAGAGATTTGGCAGGGTGTGTAAAAGGAGGGGCTTGAAAGTAAACGTGGATAAGAGTAAGGTTATGGTTGTGAGTGAGGACAGTCCTCAGTGTGAAGTTATGTTAGATGGTGAGCAGCTGGAACAAGTGTCTGAGTTTAAATATTTAGGGTATATGTTGGATGAGAAGGGAACGGACGATGCAGAGTGTAGTAGGAAAGTTGTGAATGGCAGGAAGGTGGTTGGTGCAATTAAATCGTTGGTGAATGTAAAGGACTAAGTCTTGAGTGCGCTAGAGTCTTCCATGAGGGTATGTTGTTACCTGTGTTATTGTATGGTAGTGAGACTATGGTCTGGAATAAGAAGTATAGATCTAAAGTTCAATGTGTTCAGATGGACAACTTAGGGTGCCAGGTGTGAGAAGAATTGATAAAGAGAGGGAATGAACGTATTAGAGAGTGGTGTGGTGTGAAGAAAGGGGTAAATGAGAGAATAAATGAAAGTATGTTGAGATGGTTTGGTCATGTGGAAAGGATGAATGATAGTCGGTTTTTAAGCAGATGCATAGTGGCGAGTGTGTTGAAAACCGACGGGCTGGGAGACCGAAGAGAAAGTGGATTGAGTCAGTAAACGAATGTCTGAAGGAGAGAAATGTGAGTTTGGCAGAGGCGAGAATAAAGGTGCATAATAGGAGTGAATGGCGGGGTTTTGTATGGGGGCATGGTTGTGGCCCACCTGGGCCAGGGGATGAACCCTTACATTGACGATTTACCATAGTGAGGGCCTGTCGCGGTCCCATGATGCTCTAGGGTGGATTTTCTGTCTGTGACGAGTTCTTACTAATTAATGGTACAGAGGGGCTTTCTTTTCGACTTTTGTCATATTCTACTACTGCTTTTCTTTTCCGATGCTTGTACAGCACCTTACCCCAATCTTGGGGCAAAGAGGAAGGTGAAGAAAAAAAAAAAAGAAAGAATATATATATATATATATATATATATATATATATATATATATATATATATATATATATATATATATATATATATATATATATATATATATATATATATATATATATATATATATATATATATATATATATATAATGGAGCGCTCCTAGCTCAGAGGTAGAGCACTCGCTTAGCAAGCGAGAGGCCCAGGTTCGAGACTGGGTGGAGCAAGAGAATGTGAGCTATTCTCTTTTAACTCTAGCTTCGTCCCACTCAGACGTTAATAAGTACATTGGTAGCGTGCTTTGCTACTAGTGGGAAAACTTCCCGGTATCCGCGATAGGCCTGGCCAGCCAGCGGATTTAGTCGTTAGGCCCGTGGAACCCAAGGACCTTTCTCGATGGGTCTCACTGACAGGTCGTGAGACCTTCTAGGGAGGACTTTTATATATATATATATGATATATATATATATATATATATATATATATATATATATATATATATATATATTATTATTATTATATATATATATATATATATATATATATATAATATAAATAGAGGTAGCAATAATATGTATATAGATATATATATATATATATATATATATATATATATATATATATATATATATATATATATATATATATATATATATATATATATATATATATATATATATATATATTAATATTTATATATATATTATATTTATTTATTTGTATCTATACAGGTATGTCCTATTGGGGAGGATATATATATATATATATATATATATATATATATATATATATATATATATATATATATATATATATATATATATATATATATATATATATTTATTTCAGTCATTGGATGAAGCTGAATCAGATGAATCAAATGATATGGTCAGTTTAATCAACAGGCAACATAAAGTTACACTGTTAGACGTCTTTAGAAATCCTACGATGGCCTTTAGAACAATATTCATGATAATCATATGGTAAGTATTATTTTTTTTTAAATTTTATATTTATAGGGGTGGAGGAAACTCCTCATACTTTGCAAAAAAAAAAAAAAAATCCCCTCTTAAAATTGCTTGAAATTCCTTCTGCTCTGAAGCTTGTCAGAATAAGGAAAGTACAAAATTACCATTTCACTTATAAATCATTTGATATAAGGTTTAGATTCTGTGGTGATAGTAAGTTTTTGACCGAAGCTCTCATGGGCTGAGGGTTGTGCTTAGTGTTTTTTATTTAATTTTCCCTAATAGTGTCTTGTGTACATTAGGTGATTCTCTGTTTAATTTTTTTTATAACAATTATTTTATGGTTTTAATAAGATAAGTAATTCGTTTTAATTTCAAATTAATTTTTTTAAAAGCTTTTTAGTTTCTTAGCTAATTATAATTAGTCTTTAGGATTGCGCTATGCACTTTAGTTTAGTATTTTGCATTTGAGCAAATGCATAGCTTAGTTAGTTAGTACTCGGTTACTTTGTATATTCATTTTTCTTTTTAACCTAATAAATTTTAAGTTTATTTCTTCTTTTTTTTTTTAAACGGGTATTGTTAACGTGTTGCTTACTTGTTCAGGTAATTATTATTTTAGTTTATTCATTATTACTTGTGTTTGAGTTTGTGTTAGTGGGTGCTATGTTCGTGAATGGTTAGGGAAGGAAGGGTGTTCTATAGACTTTACTAAAGTCCGTGGCCGTCGTGCTTATCAAGAATCTGTTGAACACCACCCTTCTATATCTCATCTTCCGGCTCCCCGTGGCGACCCTCATCCAACCGCTGAATACTCAATCGAAGTTTTACACTTCCTTGCAAACCTAGGAATGTTGTGCATAAATTGACTGCACAAAGCCCCATCCTGGTCAGCAGCTTCTGGAAACGTGCCATTAAACAACTTCTCCATAATCATTGAAGGTCTCATCGATGTGCATGACCGTTTTATAAATTTGACCTAATTTCTTCTCGAGAGTTTCCAACTTCATGTGTCAGTGTCACCCACTCACGTGATCGTCTCACTACTTGGTGATATTTTGCCCATTGTTTGCAACATTTTCGTAAATTCTTTGAACATCACTTCAAATGTGCGCTCAATTCCACCAACCAACTGTTGGGGTCATTTCCCACTTTGTCTCTGGCATAACCTTCAAACTCTCGAATGATGTTATCAAAACTTTGCACAACTTCAGCTTCAAATGGCAGCGGTTTCACGCTCCTGGCTATTCGCATGTAACTCGAGATCGCATCAGCGATTCTGGCCAGGGACTCGTCGATGTTCAGCAGCAACTCATGCTGCTCCCTACGACACCCGGTCATCCGTCAACCAATGATCACCATCCTAGTGCGATGCATAGCGCTTCACGCGAAGAAGCCCTCTCTTTTTTTCGGTGCTGAGCCCCAAACTCGAAAGGACCGACGTGGAACTTTCAGCAATACTCACGTAACTACTTTGGAAATCACCACATGGCCGGTGCACCTCGATCTGGAACTCGATCTTGGTGTGTGGACGATGCTGCTCTTCGGAGATCTCCTTCTGCGCCGATTACTACCCTACTCATTGAGGGTCCCATGGACCTCTTTTGAAATTTCTTCTAATTCCTCGTATATCTTACCTGCGGCAAAAAGGGCTCAAAATCCTTCAATACGCGGAGAAACAATCGGTAATCATAACGCCTAGGTGATGCATCAGCTGGGGCTCCATTTCCTCCGGGGATTGGTCTTTCCGAATCCATCTCGGAAGAGAAGATGTGGAACTCGACTCCTTGATGCCGCGACTCTGACCAACACAAGCAATCTCAGGTCCTTGGGATGCAAAAATTGTTATATCTAGCGAATCCAACACAGCACAACTCAGCAGCTGCAACTTATGACGAGGCAAAGGTTTTCTAGGTCTCCCGTTAGGCTCGTTGTGTTAGATCAACGATGTACCCCAGCCACCCGATATAGCTATCATTGGTTTCGATCTAATATATTATTAAATTGTTTGTTGACCTGTGGCAACAATGGTCCCCTTTTGGTTAGTTTCTTTCACACTGTTTCTTGATGTTTCGGAATATTCCCGAAAGTCAGAACGGACAAAGTAAGAGACGGAGGAAAGGAAGCACAAACTACCAGAACAGCTGGGGAAGAGAGGGAACCTGAACACTAGGTTTTCCGTCCTTATTGCTTGATTGGCTTCAGTTTCAAGACAGACGCAGAGGGTCAGAAGAATAGACAGAAACACTTTTTAAAGGGTAGACAGACGAAGAGGGTCAGAAGAATAGACAGAAACACTTTTTAAAGGGTAGACAGACGAAGAGGGTCAGAAGAATAGACAGAAACACTTTTTAAAGGGTAGACAGACGAAGAGGGTCAGAAGAATAGACAGAAACACTTTTTAAAGGGTAGACAGACGAAGAGGGTCAGAAGAATAGACAGAAACACTTTTTAAAGGGTAGACAGACGAAGAGGGTCAGAAGAATAGACAGAAACACTTTTTAAAGTGTAGACAGACGCAAAGAAGAACCAGTCAATGAGCGAGTGAGAGAGACCCTCGTGCATTATATTTATTTTGCAATATGCTCTACAAATGAGACAATGAACTATACCTTAAAAAGTAAACTGAACAATAAGAAGAAGATGGGAGTGCCAGTCCTAACCTACAACGTCCCTCCCAAATCACTTCTATCCTCTTACGAGATGCTTTATTCAGTTCAGCCCAATTTACACAGTTAGCAGCGATGGAAAGTTAAAGCTTTCCCAATGTGCTACCGCGGGGGTAAAGCAGAAAGCAAATGCAATGCAAGTGTGCAGGTTGACTTGCATGGAAGCAGGGTATGGCAAGCAAGGAGAAACAACGATTGGAAGGAGCAATAAGCTGGGATATAAATTCAATACGCGTTAGAGAAAATGCAATATACTCCTTGAGAAACCCAGTACACGTTGCCACCTGCAAAAAACATTCATTACCCACTCAAAATCACTAAAATCTTCTTGTTAAATAAATTAATTAATTAGACATTACATTAAATCCTAACCCCTAATTCTAGTATATAAATTCAATCCCTAACTTTAAAATATATGGCCACATTTCTTTAACCCATTAACACCCCGACCCCTACTTAAGGGTAGTGACAATTGATTATTTTACCGTCCCCTTTAAAATTCCAGTCTCGGATAAGAGAAACATCTCCAATCAACCTGTTATCAGTTAATTCTCTAAAATGGGGGAAAACAAGGAGCATTAAATCAATTGCTATAAACAATAATACAATTAAACAAAAAGATTAGATAGTCCTTAAATAATAAATATAAACCCTAAAACACGAGGGCTCCCTCCATTACCAGCTTCCCAGAAAATAAGATTTCTTTGGTGCTATTTCGTAAAATGAGCACAATATATTATATTTGGTTTGAAGATAAGTTAAGCCCCAGGCTCCCCTCCTACGAGAAGCCGACTATCCCGAGATAATGTGCCACCACACCAGACTCTGGGCCCAGAGATCCATTAGAACTATTGTATCAAAGTTTCCTCTGATGGCCCTCATGTCCGAGCATATTAGTAAGATGTTCTTTGGCATCATTTGTCTGGGAGAGACATCTTTGGCAGTGGCGGGGAGGGCGCGTTATTAATTTTAAATATATATTCCTGAAATGAGGGAAAGTGCCCATAGCGGATTAGGCAC
The DNA here is from genome assembly GCA_015478945.1 of Trachelipus rathkii. NCBI lineage: Eukaryota > Metazoa > Arthropoda > Malacostraca > Isopoda > Trachelipodidae > Trachelipus > Trachelipus rathkii. The sequence continues at coordinate 14,239 of JABUQX010090395.1, read as the reverse complement.
AAAATTACTCTGGTTTGGCTGTCCAAAGTTTATATGGAGTTTGGTGTTATTTTGGGTATATGGAGATCGTTCTTTGAGTTAATCGAATATGGATGTGCTTGATAATTAATAGGAGTGTCTAGAGGAGGGTTTGGAAGCGTGTTGTATGTGCCGGAATAGTATAATGCTTGTGTGATTTTTTTCCTTCTTGGTGCGGAGGTGATCTGTTGAGTGTGACTTACTGTAAAATTGACAACCTATCATATCAAGATGGGCTTTCATAGGAAGATCTTTGTTTCGGTTAGTAGGTGGTGAATTGGGTGGAGGGAAGGCAGCCTCTTATTATCCGGAGAGCTTTGTTATGTTCAGTTTATATATATATATATATATATATATATATATATATATATATATATATATATATATATATATATATATATATATATATATATAATATATATATATATATATATATATTAAATAAACTTCCTTTTAACGTGCTTTATCCCCTTCTCAGAGGGTAGCACGGGGGGACTACAGGAAATCGAACTTTAAGGCCGGCTATCCTAAACCAGCGCCACCAACGTGTTCACAGCCGGGTTTTAATTCTTGCCCACCAGGAAGATAAAACCCAGACTGCTACGCGGAGGTTTGAACCAGCCTCCTCTCGCATGTGAGTCGGCGAGTCAACCTCCTACGCCACGACGCGTTTATATATATATATATATATATATATATATATATATTGTATGAGTTGTGTATATATATATATATAGATTATATATATATATATATATATATATATATATATATGTGTATGATATATTTATCCCTATATACGCCGCTATATATATATATATATATATATATATATATATATATATATATTGTATGAGTTGTGCTATAAAATGATGTTCAAGTTAAAAATTAAATTAGTTTAAAATTAATAAATAAGAGTTTTGTTATATAAAGAACAAGTTATAATTGTGGAGGAACTGGAATTTCTCATTTCGGCAGTATCAGACAGAGAGTGAAGTGTTGTTAATAATTGTTTTTGGAACTTGTTTTTGTTAGGAAACCTAGAACTATGTGATGGAAAATAGATAGTGTGAGTGTCATTGGTATGGATAATTTGCAATAGTAGAAACATCTTATTTTATTGGGATATTTTTATAGATATTAAACGTTTTAAAATATTCTTATATTTATTTTTAAATTCCCCATTTCAATAGGATCACAACTACTTTAACATATTATGGGTTATCTTATAATGCCATGGATTTGGGAGAAGATCAAGGCCCTAATAAAGTTTATTTGAATTTCCTTCTCAGTGCTATTATCGAAATCCCAGGTAAGGTTTTTTTTTCCTTTTGTTTGTTAAATTTTGTAATAACTGATGTAAATATGTATATTTTTACAGTATTTCATATACTGATACAGATTGTATAATTTCTAGTATAATAAGTATTAATCATATAATTTCCTAAATAGAGATTATAAGTATAACAGTGCCATGTTTTATTTATGTGCAGTCTAAGATAAGCTAAGATAGCAAACCTTTTGGTCCATCAACTTTGATTTGCTGCATGCATGATTTGGTCTCTGTTCCTAGTTCTTTCTGATTGTTTTCTTTTCTAAATAAATTTTTCTTATTTTATCAATAAGTTCAATCATTTTTCTAAGTACATTTATCTATATTCCTATCTTTAAATCCTACTTATAACTTCTAATTAAATGATATTCCTCATTAGTTTAATAATAATTTCAATTGAATCTGTCTAAAAATATTTATAGTTAATTCAATATACAGAGAAATCCTTTTTTATTTTTCTTCACGTAAAAAAAAATAAAACTTCATTAACTAATAGTGTTAGTTAATGTTTTCGCATCAGGATACGCGTTTGCTTGGATTGGAATGGAATATTGGGGAAGAAAATGGTCGTTGCTGGTCTCTTTATTACTTTCTGGATGTGCTTGCATTGCTACCGGATATTTGAAAGGTGAGTTACACATTAAATTGCTACTTGATACACGTTATCTCAAGAAAAAATATCAGAATATAAAATTTAGTTAATAAATTTGGCGTTATATGATGGTACATCGACTCATTAGGTTTATGTCCCTTAAAACACTGAATGCATCCGAAAATGGTACCTAATCACTTCCCTCAGAAGCCTTGATTACTAGGGTCAATACTGGATGTATGTAGTATGAGAATATTCATATAAACATTTCCCGCATGTTTTTTTTTCTCTGAGTATTAGTTTTTTTTCATTTTCCATTTAAGAAGCCAGTTTAAGGTACTAGTACACCTAAATAAGCAGTGCTCAGATAAGTGGTAGATGAATCAAGGGTACTACGATTACTTTTGGTTTTACTTCAGTAAAACCTTTCTTTTTTTTGGTTGCACAACTAGTTCAAAGGTCGTTTTACTTTCTAACACTTGGTTGTGTGATATATTGCGGTTTACCTTATGACATGTCCTTCAAGTCTATCTATTAATCTACTACTTCAACCAAACATTTACAAATGTTAAAGGGAAATACAGCTACTTCAAATGCTGTTCCGATTTCTGGCTGTTTTTTGTGATATTAGGTCTACCTTACAGTACGTCCTTCATGTTTTTATTTATATCAGTATTGCTTAGAACCGTATACCTTTCTGGTGACCGCCGTTTCATCACGCCAATCATGGATGTACTGTAAGCATAGAGTGAAGCACAGATTGTAGCTCAGCAAAATGGATATTCTATATCATCAAGGACTACTGTGCAACCACTGTAAGTCTGTTAACTAAACAAATACTGCATAAACTCTTTTTTTTATAGCCTTGTGAACATTTTAAATTACATTTTATTGAACATTGATCTGCAAGTTTCAGAATCAACACAAAACCTAGTACAATTTGCTTATTAAGAGTTCTGCATTTGAACTTTGCTGTTTCTCAAACCATTATTTATTAAACTTGTAATTTGGTCAAGATTACATCTCTCTAACCTAACCTATGCCTCTTCTTTAGGACATTCTTAATTATCATATATATATATATATATATATATATATATATATATATATATTATATATATATAGGGGCTTGATATATATATATTATATATAATAATATATATATATATATATATAATAATTATATATATACCCGGTATATATATATATATATTATATATATATATATATAATTATATATATTATATATATATATATAGTATATATTATATATAGTATAATATATATATATATATAATATATATATATATATATAATATATATATATATATATATGAGAGATTGGCAGGGTGTGTAAAAAGAGGGGCGAAAGTAAACGTGGATAAGAGTAAGGTTATGGTTGTGAGTGAGGGGACACTCCTCAGTGTGAAGTTATGTTAGATGGTGAGCAGCTAGAACAAGTGTCTGAGTTTAAATATTTAGGGTATATGTTGATGAGAAGGAACGGACATTGCAGAGTTTCAAGTAGAAAGTTACAACACGTGAAATGAGACCGAGAAGGCTGGCTAATGGTGCAATTAAAAATCAGTTGGTGAATGCAACAGGGACTAAAGTCTTGAGTGTGCATAGCGGATCCTTTCACAAATGACGAACAGGTAAATGTCTGTACCGTGTGTTATTGTATGGTAGTGAGACTATGGTCTGGAATAAGAAGTATAGATTAAAGTTCAATGTGTTCAGATGGACAATCTTAGGGGCATGCTAGGTGTGAAAAGAATTGGATACCCACCTTGATTATGTCTTGTACTCTTCTCGCTATGTATGTGCTAGGTGTGAGAAGAATTGATAAAGAGAGGAATGAACGTATTAGAGAGTGGTGTTGTGTGGAAGAAATAGGTAAATGAGAGAATAAATGAAAGTACTGTTGAGATGGTTTTGGTCATGTGGAAAGGATGAATGATAAGTCGGTTGGTTAAGCGGATGTATAGTGTGAGTGTGTTGGGAACCGCCGCTGGGAGACCGAAGAGAAAGTGAATTGAGTCGGTGAACGAATGTCTGAAGGAGAGAAATGTGAGTTTGGCAGAGGCGAGAATAAAGGTGCATGATAGGAGAGAATGGCGGGTTTTGTATGGGGCATGGTTGTGGCCCACCTTGGCCAGGGGATGAACCCTTACATGACGATTTACCATAGTGAGGGGTTCGTCGCGGTCCCATGATGCTCTAGGGGGGATTTTTCTGCGACGAGCTCTCACTTAATTAATGGTACAGAGGCAGCGGTAAGGCTGCGGCTTTCTGT